>JASPKZ010001589.1:0-88319 GCA_030220185.1 Diploptera punctata | reverse complement strand
TTTTTTAAAACTGAAAAAAATATAGGTTGGGGATTACGACGGAAAACTCCCATTCTATTTATTATATATATATATATCTATATTAGTAATCAAATTTACCCCCTATATTGATTACATTTTAGGAGATCGTTAATGCAGATTTAGAAATAAAAAAAACAGGTCAACAATAGATCAGATTTTTAGTATAAGACAGATTTAGAAAATAAATTGGAATATAATGACACTCTACATTAAGTATATGTACATTTCGTGGGCTTACAATACAATACAAATACATTTCAAAAAGGCATATGATTCAGTTAAGAGGGGGAAGTTATATAGTATCCCTCTGGAGATTGAAAATCATAAAATGTTAGTTAGACTTGCACGAATTTAAAAAAAAAATGACACTGAGTGTAGGGTGCGCGTAAGCAAATAGTTTTCGGATACTTTCGAAATTCACATTGGGTTAAAGCATTAAATTTTGTACTAGAGCATGACATCAAAACTTTAGAGGACGAAGAAGGCCTACAACACAATTGTATTAATAAGCTGTTAGTCTATGTTGATGATGTAGAATTATTTGGCGATAACGAGGAGATATTAAGGCGCAACATGCACTCTCTATTGAGTAACACTGAGAAATTGGGACTGAAAGTAAATGTCAATAAAATAAAATATGTGTTAACACATAGATATGCATCAATTAATGAAAATGGACAGTTAATGACAAATAAGGGAAATTTTGATGAAGTGGCTGAATTAAAATACCTACCAAAAAAATTTGACTCGGGTGCATACTCGGCAGCCAGGAAGAATCTTCCTGCTGATTTACGGACTTAAAATGCCCTCTTCAGTCCATTGGTATTGTTTTCTAGTTGATGGCATGACGGAGAATTTGAATTTTATTTATCACCCTGGGGTAGTGGGGGTTGAATGCACTAAGGAAGTAAGTTAAAAAGTAGAATTAGTTAAATAATGAACCAGTTAATTTTCAAATAATAATATAAATGACGGTATTTAAAAATGGATTGAATGACAGAAATTTACTGAATCTTTATACATGTTTATAACTTCTTGTTCTAATCTCGTGAATTAACAAGTTACTGACGAGCTTTATATCTAAAAATGTTAAAATTTATTTTAATATCCGTCTTTGTAGAACATTTATATGAACCTACCAAACTTTAACACTTTTTCAGAGTGTTTTGACATTAGGAACTCAAGGTATCCGATGACATATTATTATTGCTTTTCATATGTTAGGGATGTAATATATCCATTGTATCGTGATGGGTTCTGATAAGTTACAAAGAAAAAATAAAATTATCAACTAATCATCACCCATCACCATTAGTAGGTGATCACTTTTTTATTTTTCTTTGTACGCATTACTCTAAAATAATTCAACGAAGACCATGAGTTCCATACATCAAAACACGTAGAAAATATGTCTGAACAACGCGAGAAACGGTGTCTCTAAATTTTCTGCTTACATAGGGCATTAATATTATTATTGTTAAAGAACACAGAATAACTTGTAGAAGCAACTTACACCCAGTAACTCAATGAAGTTTTGAAATACTCGCACGTCTGGAAAATGTAGGCCCTAAATGATCAAATTTAAGTAACAAGGTTTCGTTTCAATTTCATTCAGTAGATGCAGTATTTTTGTAAAGTTTAATTACACCCATGTTTCAATTATTTTGTTTAACAGTTAAATAAAATTATTAGATAATATTATTAACTATACTTACTTACTCACTGGAACTATCGAACCCGTAGGTTCATGGCCGCCCGGACATACGCTCTCCATACATCCCTATCCTGTGCTAATACTTTAAAATCATTCCCTGTATAATCTACTTCCCCCAAATCATAGTTAATGTTATTCTCCCACCTCATTATTGGTCTACCAACTGGGCGCTTTCACTCTGGCTTTCCTACAAGAAGCTTCCATGCAAGTCTTTCATTCCCCATACGTGCAACACGTCCTGCCCATCGCAGTCTACGAGACTTAACTGTTCTTATTATATCTGGCTTCCTATAAAGACCATGTAGTTCATTGTTATGTAGTCTTCTCCATTCACCTGTCTGTTCATCTCTCTTTGGTCCAAAAATTTTCCTAAGTACTTTATTCTCAAATACTTGTAATCTCCTTTCCTCCCTCAAAGTAAGAGTCCATGTTTCGCACCCATATAATATAACTGGTAGAATAATAGTTTTATATATTTTCAGTTTAACGTTTTTTGAAAGGAGTTGGGATATCAAGAGTCTCTGTAATGCATAATATCACGCATTTCCAGAATTGAGCCTATGTTTAATTTCTTTATGCATCTCATTCCTATTTGTGATTATTGTTCCTAGGTATTTGAATTCAGCCACTTCCTCAAAATTTCCCTCATTTGTCATTAGCTGTCCATTTCCATTATATAATGAATTTCTACATGTGACCATATATTTAGTTTTATTGATATTTACTTCCAGTCCTAATTTCTTAGTGTTACTCAATAGTGTGCACGTGTTGGCCTTTAGTGTCTCCTCGCTATCGGCCAGTAGTACTACATCATCAGCATAAACTAACAGCTTATTAATACCATTCAGTTGTAAGCCTTGCTCATTCTCTAAAGATTTAATGGCATGCTCTAGTACAAAATTAAATAGTAGAGGAGATAGTGCATCTCCTTGCTTCAACCCATTCTGGATTTCAAAAGTGTCCGAAAACTGTTTGCCTACACGCACCCTACTCTTTGTGCCATTTAGACACATTCGTATAAGTCTAACTAACTTTTTAGGAATTCCGAACTCCAGCAGGATACTATATAACTTCTCCCTCTTAATTGAATCATATGCTTTTTTGAAGTCTACATATAGTTGATGTACAGTACCATTATATTCCCATGTCTTTTCTAAAATCTGTCTTATACTAAAAATCTGATCTGTTGTAGACCTGTTTCTTCTAAATGCACATTGATGATCTCCTAGAATGTCATCAATATAGGGAGTAAGTCTGCTGACTAATATATTTGTTAGAATTTTGTACGAAGTTGAAAGTAATGAGATGCCCCTGTAGTTGTTGCAATCAGTTTTATCTCCTTTCTTATAAATTGGTACGATAATTGATTCCTTCCATTCATCTGGAAGAGCTTCTTTTTCCCAAATCATACTAAGCAACCAGCGTATCTTGCCCATCAATTTTTCTCCCCCTGATTTTATCAGTTCTGCTGGGATCTCATCTGAACCTGATGCTTTATACATCTTCAATTTATCAATCGCCATTTCAACCTCTAATGCACTTGGCTCTGCGACTAGCATTTCTGCTGTCTGTACCTTATCCTCCTCAATGTCCTGTTCTGTGTGTACATTTAATAGCTGATTAAAGTAACATTTCCATCTATTTAATATACTCCTGGAATCTGCAATCATATCCCCATTTTCATTCCGAATTATGTTTGTTCTAGCCTGAAACCCTTTCTTCTCTATACTAATTCCCTGATATAATTCTCTAATGTTCCTTTTTTTTGCATTCATTTCAAGATCATTAATCTTCTCTCTCAAATATTCCCTCTTTTTACCCTTTAGTAACTTGGTGGTTTCCCGTCTAATACTACCCAATTGCTCTAAATTTACCTCATTTGGCTCGTGTAACCATTTCAATTTTGCTAGCTTTCTTTTCTTCACAATGTCGGCACATTCCTCATCAAACCATTTCTTGTTTTGCCTCTTTTTTTAAACAACCAATGCTTTCTGATGCTGACAATTTAGATAGTATTAACTATAGGCCTATAATTTAATTGTTTCCATAGATAACTTGCTACATGGAAACTAATATATTATGAAAATTAAATATGTATGGTGTAAAAACTATTAATTTGCTATGAAAATTTAATGTGCGTAAAAATATTATTTGCTATGTAAAGTTGGTTAAAGGAGTTTGATGGGCACAAAAACTAACTATTTTGTAGTACATCGGAGGGGTAATGTTGTCCCAGATCAAGCCGTCGCGACAAGTTTCTTGGGTGAGGTGTTTCCGGGTCTTTCCTCATCTGTGAGACAAATGTCAGGAAATCTTGAAGTCCATGTAATTCCCGAACACCATCTCGTCATTATAATTCACGCTTCGTTTAAAAACACATTACAAACACACAGACGTATGGTTACACAATTATCTGAAGTTGCTATACGATCTTGAAGTTAGAACATTCAATAATGAAGTGCAAAAATAAATAAATTATTTTGATGTCGAAACAAATATTAACATAATTATGCTATATTTGTTTTCTCTCAGTTAGTTTTTTATAAATCCTTGAGTTCATAGAATTGCAGTCTGTTGCGTAAAATGAAATCCCACAAAGGATTACTAAGAAGTGCAAATCTACGTGACAAGTTAGTGAACTTATAGAATCCTTCATGAATAATGTATAAGTGTTTTACCTCACACATTCAATTAACAGGAGGTGTAATTTATAAATTAGAAAATAGTATTGCATTCCCTTTTTAGAACATTCAAGGTTATTCACAGAATATAGAAATACTATGAAACATTCAGCCGTGTCATGTTCATTAAGAAGGAACCTGATATAAGGTACCAAATTATATATACCTTGAAAATAGTTGATTCAGTGAATTTTAAAAACAAAAAAACCTGCTGTAGCATGTATGTAAATTTTCTGGTTCATTAAAAAAGCTTTATTCCATTAACGTTCCCACTTTTTATTTTTTATTTGTTTTCAGTGACAGGAATTGTACACATTTAAAGTGCTCCATAATACCCTATATGACTAATGTTAAATAATGTGCATTTTTTACCGATATGATCAACGAATTTTGTTAGATTTTTCAGGAGATTCTACGGGACGATTCAATGAAATGATATATCTTGAAAAGATTATGATTATTATTATATTATTATAATAATGTCCACCGCTGTGGTCTCGAGGTAGCGTGCTGCCTTGTCACGCAGCAGGCCCGGGTTCGATCCCCGATCGGGGCAGTTTTTCTAGGTGAGGTTTTTATCGGGGTTTTTCCTCACCTCTAAGACAAATGTCAGGAAAACTTTACGGCCCAAACGGTCCCCGAAATCATATGGCCATCATCATCATTATCATCATCATCCTTCACCGCTGTGGAAAGTAACGGGAAGCTACCACACCTAAAATTCCCTAGTAAAGCTGCAAGCATAGCATGAAAATGCTATGAATTGCAGTGAAGGACCTGCCTTCGGGCAGAATTACTATGGATGGATGGGTTATAATATGATTATTATTTTTTTAATATATAAAGTGTATGTTGCTATGATTATAAAATAAATTCATAATGAGACACTAATAAATTCCTTGTGTTAAATTACAGCAAAAAAGTTAATAATAATCAGCACACGTTTTCAACAGTTTTACGAGTCATTAGTGTAAGAGATGTATATTTAATATGAGTACTTCGTATGTGGAAAGATCATTTTCAGCGCTTAACAGAATAAATAAGCTGCTCTAGAATTTCTAATGGAGAAGAGAAAATCTTGGAACAATTTCAACTGAAGCAAGGCTATTAAAACAAACTTAGAGAGAAAGGACAGTTATTTGAAGTAGTATTTACTAAATATGTTTCTCAAAAGAGAAAGACGAATCTCAAATCTGCCAAAGAATGATATTACTTACTGGTTCCTTTAATATTTATAAACTTGTATTATGCAAAATTATTCTTATTTAATTATATTTTTAACTGCTATCAGTTGTGATTTCTATCAAAGCAAATGTCCCCCTCGATATATTACTTTTCGATTAAAATCATGATATTGATCGCTTCAGCAATCTAAACGATCACTGCACGCCACTGCACAAGCGATACATTATAGTGAATTCAAATTAAGTTAATTGTCAGTTTCATTATTTAAAAGTTATACTTTATATTATTTACATATTAATGTTCCTGCATATCCTTCACTTATATCATTTTTAGGATTAGTCTTATATTTATCTCTCTGTGACAAAGGCGTTCAAACGCTGATGTGTTGTATGGAACAAGATATATAGAGATAATATAAAACAGTGGCCATTTGTATGTACCATTTTTAACTTTGTAGAAAAACCTACAGAATTTTAGAAAGTTCTAAAAAATATGAAAATATATAAGCGGATAAGAAACCGTGAATATAAAACGCACTACCCTACCATTATTGGCATATGGAAGTAAGGCATGTATGATAAGGAAGTGTGACGAAAATATAGAAGCCAAGATGGGATTCTTAAGGTTGCTCATTACTCGAACACCGGACGAAAGAAGACTATCTAAAAGAATTGGAAATTGATCTCATTGTCCTCATAAACCAATATAGACTTCAGTGGAAGAAACGCGTGGGGAGGATGTCTACTGAAAGATGATGATTATCGAAACAAATTCTAACTTAAATTACAAAAATACATCAACATTTGGTGATAACTAAGAAGAATTGGCATGATTGTAACGGACCCAATAGAATAGGGGTTCTGAAACGTGTTTAGATCGCGACACACTTTCGCTGTACAGTATGGAATATAGTGGTACATAGGTAATGTACAAAAAGATCTGCTTTGAAGAATTTTCAAACGCTATTTATAGGCTAATAGTGAAACTTTATTAGCTTTATGATCTTATGATCGCCCATGTTTTAGAATTTAGGTTAAGTTGATGTTTTAGACTGTTCTGTAGCTTCATTATCACATATCACCCATCATATTATCGGGGTACGTACTCACCTTTCAGACGACCCAACTTTATAATTCCGTCAATGTCAGAAAATAATGTTGTAAATGTACTAATGCATTAAAACAAAAAAACTAGAATAAACAAGCACACATATTGCACTGGATCCCAATAAAAGTGTAATATTGTCACAAAAGTATCAATTTTTCAGTTTTAATATGTGTGTTTGCAGTTTTCTAAAAATAATAATAATAAATAATAGGAACTTTTTATGTCTTATATAGGTAAGTAATTTCTAAAACTCTTTTTTTTCCGTCGCAACACAGTCAAGAAATTTTGCGGCACATTAAGTGTACTGCGAACTCTGAACCAGGGTCTAACACAACTCGACGTATGATAAAAAAAAAACATATAATTATCATGAAAGTAGTACAACTATATTGTTTATTTGATTTTGTTACAGCACGATCCATAATACAATTGCAGGATGTTGTGTCGTAGGGTGCAAGAATAAGACATTATTTACTACCTAAATTTGCTTTTATTGAGTAACAACTGAACACAACGACCGCTCGCCAGGGGATCCGTTGAGCTACTGACGCGCGGGATCTCGTAGCGCGCGAGGTTATCTGGGTGGTCTAGGGCGGCTGCAGAGTACTGCCATCAGTCGACGGCCGTTGTGGCGGGAGAATGTCTCTTGATGTCACCACACCAGCCCCCTTGCTAGAAGAGATGCTCACGGCTCGAAGAAATCCGGAAAGTTCACCTTGCGCCCTGAACGCGTGGTCAGAGTAGTTGTCCGGTTGTTGAGCCCTGTCGTCTGTTGTTCGCCGTTCTTTGCTCTGGGGCGAGAGTCCGTCGGCTGTTCAGCTCTTCCATCTCCGAGTATGAATGCTGGCTTTATTCTGTCAATATTTACGCGGAGGCGCCGCGTCTGGTTTGCAAGGTGAAGGTTTTATCGTCTCGCTGAAGAACCTGGCGAGGGCCAGAGTATGGCGGTTGAAGTAGACAGCGCACCGTGTCATCTCGTAAGAAGGCATGAGTTCAGATGGCCAGATCCTTGAAGATGAAGGAGCTTCGCTGCCCATGTCGAGCTAGAGTTGTTGGTCGTAATTGTTATATTTGTCAGCGAAGTTTGGCGACGAAGTCAGATGCATTATAGCAGCGCTTCATGCGGACCGCTATTAGCATCTCGCTCGAGAGTCGGAGGGGTTCTCCGTACACGAGTTTGGCAGAGGAGACTCCGAGATCGTCTTTGTGGGCGGTCCGTATACCGAGCAGAACGAGTGGTATTGCTTGTATCCAGGAGATCGTAGGGTGACACATGATGACTGCCTTGAGTTGGCGGTGAAGGCGTTCTACCGTCCCGTTGCTGCAGGGGTGGTAGCTCCTGGTTCGCAACTTTGTACTGCTTGTCAGAATGGCTAGGTTCCCAAATAAGTGCGATTCGAACTACCGGCCTTGGTCAGTTGTGATGCGATCTGGCGAACCGAATCGGGAGGTCCAGCATGCAACGAAGGCTTCGGTGACGTTCTCTGCGGTTATGTTTTCGAGAGGCGAGACTTCTGGCTAACGAGAACTGCCGTCAAGCAGTAGCGAAAGTTTCCGGCAGGGGGAAGAGGTTCGATGATATCGATGTGGACGTGTTCGAACCTGGCCGAAGATGGGTTGAAATTTCGCACTGGGGTCGACACATGTCGACTGATTTTCGTTCGCTGGCAGTGCTTGCAAGTTCGCGCCCACATGCGACAATCGTTTTGCATGTTGGGCCACACGAAGCGTTCTGAGACCATCTTGGCTGTTGCTCTAATTCCAGGGTGACTGAGTCCGTGGAGGTAGTCGAATACTTGTCGACGTTATGGTAGTATTACGTAGGGTCTTGGTCGGGGCGTGGATATATCACACTAGAGAGCTGTCTCGCTTCCTGGGACCGGGATGCGCTGCAACTGAACACTAGATTCACCGAAGTTCGGGGTCTTCCTCTTGAGAGCGGGACAAGCTGTAGAGGTCTAGGTGGCTGTAGGTGATGGTGTACACCCTGGAGAAAGTATCAGCGACGACGTTGGAAGGGCGTTGTATGTCTGTGATGAATTTAGCAATGAATGATAGTTGCGAAAGCTTGTCTCTTCGTTGTTGGAAGGCGTAGGGTCAGAGGTTTGTGGTCTGTGTAAATTGTGCAGTGATGTAATTCCAGTATAAGCCTGAAATACTGCACGGACTCGTATATTGTCAATAGTTCTCTAGTAGTTCTCTGTAGTACGCAGGCCAGGTGACCTGCCGCGGGGTCAGATTCTTGAAAAAGAAGGCGAGCGGTGTCCATCGCTGCCCTTGTCGTTGCTGGAGAGTGGCGCCTAAAGCTGTGCTGGAAGCGTTTGGTGTTGTCGGGTCCGGGTGTACCAGAAGTGTTGCTTCTGCAGAGCGGCATTGCAAGACGCGAAGCTGTTAGTCAAGTCTCCCGTTCATTGAATCAGGCTCGATCCTCGGAGGCTGGAAATGGCTGCGTGAAGCGGCGTTTGATGGGTCGTATCTGATGGAATTAAGCGGCGATAGAAGTTCATGATCCCGAGGAATCGTCTGATGTCTCGAGCTGTCTTCGGTGGTGGAAACTCTTGCAGGGCTGTGATACGGTCTGACAAAAGTCGTGTGCCTGTTGCTGAGACTGTATATCCGAAGAAGGTAATCTGTGGAGCGCCTAGTACGCACATTTTGGTATTAATGAGAATACCATGCTCGGAGAGTCGTTGGAAGAGTTTGCGGAGGTGCTCCGCATGCTCAGCTTCCGATTTGGAGAAGATCAGGATATCGTCGATGTATGGTAATGTGAAGTCTAAGCCGGACAGAGTTTCGTCAATGAATCTCTGGAATGTGTGTCTAGTGTTTCGCAACCCGAAAGTCATGATGTGGAATTTTAAAGTCGATGACGGAGAATACTGTACAACCGTATAGTTAATGAGAGAGATCGTGGATATGACGAGAGGGATATCTGTCGGGGATGGTTCCGGAGTTCAGCGCACAGTAGTCTCCGCATGGGCGCCAACCTCCATTCTTCTTTGGCACTAAATGCAAAGCTGATGCCTATAGTCCTTCCGAACGTCGAGCTGTGCCATCCCGAAGCATGGCATCGAATTCTTGCATTGCGATGCTGAGGCGGTTTGGGGCAATTCGACGTGGTCTACAGGAGACGGGTGGTCCTGGAGTGGTTCTGATGTGATGTACTGTGTGGTGGTAGACTTCTCTAGGAGCTCCGGCGGGTCGGGTTAGATCGGGGAACTCTGCAATGATATTGTGGTATGGAGTAAGTACAGTTAGGGATCTGATTCCAGGTTGTTGAGTTGTGGGTGAGGGGTGGGCGGGTGCGGACAAGCTGGTAAGGCCATCCACTAAACGCCTGTTACTACAGTCTTGAAGTAGATGAAAGTGGGAAAGGAAATCTGACCTAATGCTTGGAATATCGACGTCGGCAATGAAAAATGTATAAGTAAAGTCTCGTCGTAGCCCAAGGTTAAGTCTCACTGGCAGAACGCCAGTGTGTTGTTGGCTGCGATGAGTTCATAGTCCGTGTGACGGCGACGTCCTTGTAGGAGGCGTCGTGGGTAACAGCATAGGTCGGATCCGGTGTCAATAAGAAATTTGTGCTCGTTGTTTCTGTATATGACGAAGAGGCGGCTTCCGGTTATATGACAGCCGTTCGCTTCAATCACAGGCTGCCGGTGGAGTTTGTTGAAAAATTGCAAGGGGTGTACATTTCTGCGCTTGGTCGCGGAATGTTCTGTGATACCAGCAGAAATCAGGCTGTTGGAACGACGGTTTTGTCCACGGAAGCGGGTTCGCGGGAGAAATAAGGTCTGTAATGCGGCCATTTATTGCGCCAGCTGGTCAATGCTTTTGCTCAGTTCACTGATTTCACTGTTGTGGGATCCGGGTCATACTGCATGTACGGCCGGGTGGAGGGGCGTTAGTGGTGTTACTTCCAGAATATTATCGGCCAGTATAGCGACTCTGTCCATTGGAAGCTCGGCCTGTGTTTGAAGAAAGGCTTGCACTTGGCGTTGTAACCACAATTGTCGCAGTACGTTATCTTGAACCTGATTGGAGCCGGCCAATGAACGGATGTATCGGAGGAACTGGGAGGGTTTCCTATCACTCAGCTTTTCTTCCATTAAGAGTAGTTTTACATTCACACGGTTAACACTAGTACTGGCCTGTTGAGTGGAATACATGACGGCTTTTTCTGTTGTTGAATTTACTGTTGTAACGCCTGATTCTGTTGTAGCAGTGTTTCTTGTAGACTTTCCATGTCGGAGTCACACCAGATGTAGGTTTTCCAAGTCGAGGTCACCAGTGCAGGATTTTGTATCGTAGGGTGCAATAATAAGACACTATTTACTACATAAATTTGCTTTTATTGACCAACAATTGAATACAAGGTCCGCTCGCCAGGGGATACGTTGAGCTACTGACGCGAGAGTTCTCGTAGCGCGCGAGGTTGTATGGTTGGTCTAGGTGGCTGCAGAGTGCTGCCATCTGTTGACGGCCGATTGTGGCAGCAGAATATCTCATGGCGTCGCCACACATTTAAGTAGACTAGCTATTCTTGTAATTGATCATCCAATAAGAATAAAACCCAACTCTAAATTTATCTGATTCTGTTTCACTGCTTGGAAATTTAGTTGAGGTTGTCATACGTCTATTCCTCGTCAGAAATAATGTGATTCTAACTGTAACGTCGTTAAATTACACATAGAAAACCGACCAATGCAGATAGATGAGAGAGAGAGAGAGAGAGAGAGAGAGAGAGAGAGAGAGAGAGAGAGAGAGAGAGAGAGAGAGAGAGAGAGAAAGAGAGAGAAAGAGTTTTCTCCAGTAAAATTCATTGGCAACTCTCATTCATTATTGTTTCTATTAGTAGGAGTCGTCAGAACGGTAAAAAAAATACAAAAACAAATATAAAAATATTGTTTTACTAGAGTCTGTCTGTGTATGTGTCGACAAATTCGCCAGCTTTCCGATTAGACATCTTTCTCGCTTGAAGGTTAAGAGCGAAATCAGTAATGTCACATGATATGTTCCCCTCCTGCACTTCCTTCCGCGGCCTCATTGGCTGTGCATTTTTGCCCGTCCTCTGCGTAGATGGCTTATTTCGAACAGCTTCTCTACAGAATTCACGGACAGACTATAAGTTCTAAGGAAAGTATCTTGATAAGTTATTTTATTCAAAATATCAGAAAAATTACATGAAATTTGGACTCAGAGATACCAGAGGTAAATAATGTAACATATCATTCAAGCATACAGATGGTTTCGAAGAATTTGAACAGAATAATACTTCATTATAGTCACTGCAATAATTTACAAAGTTGTCAGAGCTCCAAAGAATAAACCAATTAGTTCAATTGACTTATGAATATGATGGCGTTCTCTAAAATATTTTACTGTAGTGCCACGTGTTTTTTTTCCCCTCATTCACTGCTAAATGTATCTTCAAGAGGTACAGTAGTTTTGTAGTTATAAACAACCATTCAATTAATATCAATTCTGCAGCGTGTTTTGATTGTGAAAACACATTGCGCTCATTGAATGGTCTTCGAAATGCCTGCTGTGCTTTAATCAATGCATTTGTTTGTCTATGTCTTTACAACCTGAACATGCTGACCAATTGAGAACTGCATGTTTATTTATCATTGCAATGCCAATTATTAATAGATAACAATACATTAGATACTAAACGTTAATAGACAAAATTAGCTATAAGACAATTGATGCAGAGGTATGGAACTTGCGCTGGTTCGAGTTTTCCTGGAGAAAGAAATTCCCTCTTGCAATTTCGGTCATTATTGGACCGGTGCCCACTCAACTTCATGAGGAATTTCCGTAGCTACAATAAGTAGCGGTTCTAGATTGAAAAAAAAAAAAACAGGTATAACAGCTGGGGACCCGACATATTGACCACAAGTCACCCATATATTGACTGGATGAACGTCATCCTCAATGATGAACACTTGTGGGTGGTAGCCGGTTGAGACCAAAGTCCATCTAGACCTGTCCCGCCAAGGTTCATTTTTATTTTCCATGCAACAAGTTATTAACTACGAAAAAAAGTAAATTGTACGGTTAATAATATAAAATAATAATTTTATTCGCCTGTTAGACAATTAAAACATAATTCAAACTTTAAAAAAAAGATGTACTAAAGAAAATTAAAATTCATCATCATCATCCAGGGATTAAGCCTGTTGGCTCGTTCAGGTTTCATGAAAGTAAGAATTGTTAAAATTGTTCAGACCATTTTCTGTGTGGGCGTCCAAAATTTCTGCTTCCGTGCGCTGTATAATTTAGCAATAATTTTGGAAATCTTCTTTCTGACATTCTATCTGTTCTTTCCAGTCGTTCCTATATTTAATTATTCGTTCTGAAGTTTGAAAATATTTAGCTCCTTTCTTATATCTTCATATCTTTTCTTATCCAGCAGAGTATATCCTGCTATATTTCTTAAAAATCTCATCTCAGCTGCTTCCAATCTTTGTTCTTGTCTTTTAGTGATCGTCCAACATTCTGATCCATACATCAATACACTAACAGTCATTACTTTATAAAATTTCATTTTTGTTTCTTTTCTTGTGGTTTTAAGGGTTCTTTTAATACTGTATTGCGACACATTAGATTAAACTGATTTATTTTGTCATTAATATATTCAATTTTAACATATGATAAATTGAAACCTAGATATTTAAAACTGGAAAATTTAAATTAAATCTTAATTAAATTTGATCATAAATTTTAGAAAAATTATTAAATAACTTGTTATGACTTCACAAATTATTCTGTATAGACCTACTCTTTAACAACAATAACAATAATAAAAATGATCCATCCATTGTAATTCTGCCCGAGGGTAGGTCTTTCACTGCAATCATAGCATTTTCTTGCTATGTTTTGCAGCGTTACTAGGGAATTATTGGTGTGGTAGTCCCGTTGCTTTACACACCGGTGAAGCATGATGATGATAATGATAAGGGTGACGTTGATGGCCGGATGATTTTCGGGGACCGTTGGCCTCTAAGCTTCCTGATATGTGTCTTACAGGTGAGGAAAAACCCCCGAAAAAACCTCACCCAGGAGCTTGTCCCGACCGGGAATCGAACCCGGGACCGCTGCGTGATAAGAAGCACGCTAACTCCAGACCACAGGGATGGACAATAATAATGATAATGGTATTGATATCTGATATAAGCACAGAACGTTAGCGACATACTTTCACAGGTTGTTCAGGGACACTGACCTAGTGTTTTGATGGTTGTCGGTGACGTATTTACAGAGTAACGTGTTGTGTTAGATATGCGCACTGGACCATGATGAGTTATAATAGAGTACAAGGGGATCATTAGTTGATTGATTTTTCTTTGTGCCAACATGAAGTTATGTTTTTAAGTCATGAGGCAACACTGAGACCATAAAATTCAATTTGACAATTTTATTACCTTCCACAGGGTAAATACACCTATTATTTTTTATTGTTATATGGATTGTCCTGTAGAAAAAAATCGAAATGTTCACAAAGTTATCTAAACAAATCTATTCTAATCCACACCTGACTAATCATATATTTATTATTTTATTCTTCTCCTCCCTACTGGAATCAACCTATTTCCACTTCAAGACTGAGTCTGTCTCTCTCGGTATAGGATTAACAACATTTATTTTCCGCCTATGGGTTTATGGTTGAATTGAGGTGTGGAATTCTATTTGGAGTGATTCTTTCAATGCGTTTGAACAAATTATTTTTTTGGCATCAATTTTATCTATAATAATGAATATCCTAATTCGTTTTACTTACAACTTCGTTGTATGTATTTATGTATTTGATACGTACTATATATATATATATATAGGCCTATATATGTGTGTGTGTATGTGTGTGTGTGTGTGTGTGTGTGTGTGTGTGTGTGTGCGTAAAGTATTTTTACTATGTAAAGTATTTATACAAACAAATGAACCGTGTACAAGATAGTTTTCTGCGTGCGCTGCACATATCTGTGTGTTGCCCCTGCGATAGCTCTGTTCGACCGGTCTCTGCTAGTGTATCTGTGCCTACCTATCCTTTCCCCATACACCCTTCCTTATCCACTTCCTTGGTTACATGCGCCGGCGCAATGCTTGCGCCGACGTAATATCTATCTGCGACACGAAAAGATCCGAGTCGGACTAATTCAGGAGGTTCCGACCGGCAGTCATCCCTTTTGGGCTTAACTTTAGTTGCGTCGTCTGTCGCCGAATATTTGATTTCCTCCATTTTCCTGCAAAAGGAAAATAGACTTGGAGACGTCATGGAGGAATTAATCTTCAGTTAGGAGACAATGCTGCATGAATGTTATTTGGTATGAAATGTTCTTTATTATTATCGTGTCATTTAGTTAGGACTGTTTATATCATTTGCTATTTGTGTTCAGTTAAAGAAACTATGTGCCGGTATATTTATTTGTTTATTTAACATTGACTTATATTCACTGTTTTACATGCTGTGTATTCATTTAAACAATAGATCACTTGAACCTTAGTTTTTCAACAGCTTGATATCATATTTAGTGTCTCCGTCAAGTACTCATGATTGTAGATTATTTATTAGCTCCGATGTACATATATATCCATCCATAGGAATTCTGCCCGAAGGCAGGTCCTTCACTGCAATCATAACATTTTCATGCTATGCTTGCAGCTTTACTAGGCAATTGCAGGTGTGGTAGTTTCCCGTTGCTTTCCACACCGGTGAAGGATGATGATGATGATAAGGACGATGATGATGGCCATATGATTTATATATATAGGATTATAAATGCCTAGTAGTGCGCCTGCAAAAGTAATGAAACCAAACTCCGTGAATATCTTGGGCCCAGCCATGGAGATACTCTGCTTGTAAAGTTATTTAGATCATTGCATTTATCTTCTAGCTCTCTGTATTCACGCGACTTTTCATTCTAAGCCTTATTGATGTTCTTTCGTGTGCGCTATAATATATATTAATTAATATATGCCCAGAGCATATTAGGTCCCCTTTAACCCCCGTGCACTAATATTAACAAACGGAATCTTCAACTATAAGACTACTCGCATTTCGCAAATTACTGGACAAGTTATGGCTGTATTTATCTTTCGAAGAATGTGGTCGACAAGAATACATTTTTAGTCTGAAATTTTAGAGTCTACTGCTAATAGCCTTATCGCAAATATAACTGAACACATGATGTATAAAATTACATTTAGTTTTTATTTCGCATATTATTGGATAAATCATGGGTGTGTTTATTTTTACTAGAATGTTTGACTGGAGAATAATCCACCGTACTTGGTCGGCTTGGGGCACGCCGTAGCGTAGTGGTTAAGACACTGAGCTACAAGTCGGAGGGTCGAGGGTTCAAGTCCCATTGGGGTCAGGATTTTTAAACTGACCCAAACCCTCTGGCGGCACTATGGCCCTGGGGTCGACTCAGCCTCTAACTGAAATGAGTACCAGACGCTTGTTCTGGGGGTAAAGGCGGCCGTCACGCAGGGCTGACAACCCGGCTGACATGAAGTGCCGATTGTCTAGAAAAAGTGGGAGCCTTAACCTCCTACTACACCAAGGGCCTCCGGGCCTGTTGTGGGATCACTTTACTTTTTTTTTTACTTGGTCGGCTTAAAACATTTCTTCAGACGCATCAGAAAAATATTTTATGTATCAAGGGGGAAATGATAGTACGTCTACAGGTGCCCGAAACCAGATATATTGTGTATTAGTAACACAGTAACATTATCGATATTAGATCAGTTAGAGGGACAAATTGCAATTCGGATCATCATCTAGTCAGGGTGCAAATCAGAGAAAATTTGAATTAAGGAACTTGAGAAATGATGAACTGCGGCAGGAATATCATATCAAAATTACTAATAGATATGACACTGGAATCGTTAAATAAAAATGTGGCAACTGAAGCAATAACTGATATAAATAGAGAATGGGAATATATTAATACATTATCAGCATAAGAATGTGTAAATTAATTAAAATGAAGAAAAATAAGATTGTTTGATGAAGAATGTGCCAACATTGTAAGGAAAGACAAGCTAGCAAATATTAATTGATTACATGAGCCAAATTGAAGTATATATATAACAATTGGGTAACATCAGACGGGAAAACACTATATTTTAAAGAGTAAAAATAGCAATTATTTGAGATAAAATATTAAAGATCTTGAAATTAATGTAAAAAATAGAAACAACACAGAATTCTATCAAGGAGTTATGATAAAAAAAGGAAATTGTTTCAGGCTGTAACAAGTATAATTAGGAATGAAAATAGGGATACGATTCAAGAGTCCTGGAGCATATAAAATATATACGGAACAATTACTTTTATTAGCTATTAAATGTATACATAGAACAAGATATTCAAGAGGATGATTTACAGACAGAACCACGGGCACTGGAGGCTGAAATAGCGATATGAAGATGTATAAAGCATCAGGTTCAGATGAGATCACAGCAGAAATGATAAACCTAGGGGGAGAAAAATTGAACAGGATACTTATACAATGGTTGCTTAGTATAATTTGGGAAAAGGAGACTCTTCCAAATGAAAGGAAAGAATCTATTTTCGTCTTACCAATCTATAAGAAAGGAGATGAAACTGATTGCAGCAACTACAGGGGCATCTCATTACTTTCAACTTCTAACAAATATATATTAGCTTCCAGACTTGCTCCATATATAGATAACGTAATAGGAGATCACCAATGTGGAATTAGAAGAAACAGGTCTATAATAGATCAGGTTTTTGGTATAAGATAGATTTTAGAAAATAATTGGGACTTTAATGGCACTATACATCAACTATTTGTACACATTAACAAAACATTCATTTCAATTAAGAGGGAGAAGTTGTATAACATCCTGCTGGATTTCGGTATTCCTAAAAAAGTCAGGCTTATTCGAATGTGTCTAAATGCCACAAGGAGTAGGGTGAGGGTATGCTACCAGCTTCCAGATACTTTTGAAATTCACAATGGGTTAAGCAAAGCTATATCGGCTACTATCTCCTTTACTATTCAGTTCCATACTATATCATGCCATGAAAACTATAGAGGATAACGCATGTTTTTCCTTTATTAATATTCTTATATCCAATTCATGTTTTTAATTCTTTGTTCAACTTAACGTTATTAATAATGTGTTGGTATATGGTGGGGCTGTATTATAATTAGTCGAGATATATAAGGGCCAAGCAAGCACATTTTATTGTGCAGCACTAAAAATTGGGGCTGAAAGTAAACAACAATAAAACTAAATATATGGTCACTCATAGAAATTAATATTATATGAAAATGGACAATCAATGACAAATGAGGGACGTTTTGAAAAAGTGCCCAAATTCTAATAATTATGAACAACAATAACAAACCCGGAATGAAGTACAGAAAGAAATAAAACAGACAAATTATGGAAATGCTTGCTATTACGTATTAATACACTTTTATCATCCCAAATTCGCTCAAAAAATATTAAACTTAATACATGTTATTAGCCCAATTATATGGGTGCGAAATTTGGTTTTTCATTTTAAGTGGGGGGAAAAGGCTACGAATACCGGTCCATATGTAATAAGAATAGTTATGTCTCATAGATTGCGATGGGCGGACAGTAGAACGAATGGGGAATGGAACAAATGCATTGAAACTCGTAGGAAAACCAGAAGGAAAGCTGCCAGTAAGAAGTTCAAGAATGAAGTGGGATAATAACTTTAACCATTATTTGAGGGAAGTTATTTATTCAGAGGATGATTAGAAAATATTAAGTCTGGATAGTAATGTATGGAGAGCTTATGTCCGCGCGGCCATGAATCTACGGTTCGATAGTGCCAGTGAATGAGTGAAAAACGAAATGAGAATGTATTTACTAGTGCTACTGGATTTTTATCCGAGGATTCAAATGGCCACAGATTTAATCAAGAAATTTCATTTGAAGTTTATACAGTTTTTGTGGCACAATGGTCTATAACTAAACAAATTAAAACTTTTTGATAAGAGAAATAATTCAATTCGTTTTGCCTTGTTGGCATTTCTTCCGTACCTATGGAGGTACATTGGAAGAATTACTTCTTGACAGAGGTCGTGCATTATCCTATTACTCCTTTGTTATTAAGTTGACCATCTCCGAAATTTATAAACAATGTAGGAAATGATGTTGGGATCTGTTAAAACAGAAATTCTTTCAGTGCTTATTATTAAATTCAAACAAGGAATTTGCTATTTTTGTCATTATTTTGTTGTGAAAAATACAGTGTGATTCAGATATATGGCTATACGTTTGATCGCATTTTGTGACGAAAATATTATTATTAAAAGAAATATGATGTTTTCATTGGAAAGGGAATCCTTCAAATTACAACAATAGAACAAAACAAATAACTTACAACATTAAGAAAGTCACTTTATTGCTTCAAAGTTTTCGCCGTTTACATCCAAGCATAATTGGTAACGCTTTGGGAAGTCATTCATTGCGTTATGATACATGTTTAGAGGAATAGCTCTAATTTCTTCCTCAATCACTAATTTCAGCATGTCAACGTCTTGAGGTTTCCGGGCATAAACCTTCTCCTTCAAATAACCCCACAACCAATAGTCACATGATGGTAAGGTCAGGGGAACGGGCTGACCATTCAATGGGGCCTCTTCTTCCCACCTACCGGTTTGCAAATGATCATCCAAAATTTCCTTCACCGCAATTGCATAGTGAGGAGGCGCACCATCCTGCTGGAATAAACATGTTCATGTTCAGCACTTTGCATTACCGGCAGGGCAATTTGTCTAAGGATATCACTATACCGATTACCATTAACAGTCTCATCCAAAATTTGCATTCCTAACAGTCTTTCCCATCCGATCATAGCACAAACAGTAACTTTGCGCATCTTAAACGTGTCTCTTCAATAACATTAGGATTCTCTTTACCATAATAGCGACATTTGTGTCGATTGACACGTCCATTCATATGGAAAACAGCTTCATCCGAAAAGTGCAATTTTCTGTACCAATGTTCGTCGTTTGCTGATTTTCTTACAACAAATTCACAAAATTCCATCCGTCTGTCAGGGTTGTCTTCATTAGGTTCGTGGACACGAATCGGTTTGAAGGGGTGGTACTTCTCACGCTTCAAAACACGACACACACTCGATTGACTGATATGGAGCTCACGTGCAGCTTGGTGGGTTGATTTTTGTGGGCTAGCGTCGAACGCCTCAACAATTCTCTTCGTTGTTTCTGCATCCGTGCTAATGCGAGACCTTCCAGGAGGTTTGATTTTCTGCATCCTTCCTGTTTCCAGCAGTCGTGTTCTCCACTTCCCCACAGTCGACGGCTGCAATGCTACTTTAAACTCACGTCTTGCCTGTCTTGCGACCTCACGATCATTAGCATACGTTATTGCCCATGCAGCAATTGTAATTTGCTGTTGCATATCCAACGCCATTTTGACTAATGACGCAAGTTGTACACTGTTTATTTTTGTTCCATTATTGTAATTTGAATAATTGCCTTTCCAACGGTAATTTCATATTTCCTGTAATGGTAATATTTTCATCACACAACGCGATCAAATATATAGCCATATTTATGATTCACCCCGTACATCAGTGTAATAGCTGGAGTTAAAACAGTTTTTAAGAAATTCATCATCTCCTTATCATGTCTTCCTTTCGGAAGGTCGATTGCAAATGTGCCTCCATTCATTCTATCCTCCTATGCTCTTCTTTCTCTAAATTCTTCATTTTCTATAGATTTTCTTATAAGTATTTTTATATTCACTTAAATCATATTTGTGGTGGTCGTTTTCATTGTACCTTACGATTTTATATTCTCTTTAATAGTCTTCAATTTTTAATTATTTTCAGATATCCTAACCGTTTTAATATATCTGCCCCTATGTATGTTGTCAATTTTTCTACCTTTAACGTCTCCAAATTTCATCTTTTCGTTTCAAGAATCAAATATTTGAGCAAACTAAAGAAAACGTAAACGTGCGATAGTCAGTTGAAATATAAGTATAAATAAACAAAGGGTGTATGTTTGTCCGCCGCAGAGCCAATATGTGTTTTTAGCCCACGATGGATTTATTATATTAAGTAATAATATTTTATATATCTTGTTTGCAAGGAGAATTCGAACATTATTAAACACTTCGCCGCCAAATTGTATATATATATATACTATACACCATACATCCCGCATGGGTCCTCCCTAGATAGAGTTTCTTAACCAGGCTAATTTGGTTACGTTTATTTACGTACAGATGTCAACGAGTGGCATGTGGTTAGCACATCGCCTCTATGAGAAATCTGCTATGAAACTAAGGTATTATTTGGATGGAGGTTTTACCCAGAGGCCTTGAACCGTGTATGCGTAATTTTTTAACTTTTGATGTTGCCGTGACGTCAGTTGTGAACATTTTTTTTTTTCTGTGCTTTCCCGATCCCTTTCTCCTTTAGTCCCCGCTCCTCTCTGAACTCACCCTTCTGCGCGCACGCATTGAGCGAAAGAGGCGGTCCATCTGCAGTGACATGGAACGTTAAGTAGTCGGCGTACTGGCTTCGTTTATACCAGTAGTCTTCCTAAAGTATGGAAGAGACTTTCTCCAAGAGTGGGACTCTTTAATTGTGGCGATGTGGCCATTACTTCAAGATTTGATATATGTTTTTGTTTAGGCTGTGTTTACAACAAACCTAAGATTTAAGTATTGTTTTCGTATGAGTGTTTAATAGATAGACTGTTAAGTATGAGAGAGGTCATTAATGTTATTGTTTTTGGAAAGAGTTATTATTGGTTATGTTAACTTTCATTATTCTTTTTGATAATTTTGGGTTACAGCCACTATCTTGTTAATTTAATTTGTATGACTACTTTCATATTAAACATAGTTTCATTTTCAGTAAATCGTTGTGATTAATTATTTATTATCTGTATTGCAAGTATTTAGTGTCCTCATATATCCTCTCTCATGATCTCGTTAAATATCACGCTAAAGCACAGTAAAGTCTAGATTAAAATATTGCTTGTTCTATACTAGCAGTTGTTTATACACAATGAAGCAAGTCTGCGTAAACTCGGGCCCAGCGCGCAGAATCTGTCATTCTTAATGAATAGTTATGTTTATATTGGTATTGCGATATTATCAATTTTGATATTGAATATTGTCAATAAGCTATAATCGTACCTTGTACAGATGTAAAATATATGCCCTTGAGGATGAGTAATGTTCATGTTAGTATGATTTATTCTGTGATAATCCACGGAGTACGCAAGTCGAGCAAGAGTAAACTAATATGGCGATCAAGAGAGACGATATCAATACATCGTACAAAATGGTTACCAAAATGGCACAGAAGAAACAACGCTCACAATTGACCGCACGAAAACACTGAAAGTTAAAAAAATATGCATACACAGAGGCCTTTTCATTCAGACTTGAGGTTCTTTCACGAGCCTTAAAATATTCTGACTCGGGACCCACGGCTTAAATTCCTTCCAAGGAATACTTGTCCCTTGGATTTTTCCATCCTAAAAATCCATCGACCCTGGCCGTCTTTGAACCCGCGACCCTTAGGATCATAGGCAAGGAATATAACCACTAGAATATATATATATATATATATATATATATATATATATATAATTTTCGCCTATTAGAATGGAAATACTAAATAAGGTATATACGCATTTTCTAAAATATATTGCAGGACTTAGTAAGACCGTTTCTAACTGTGGAATTTTATATGAATTTGGGTCATTTCAGGACGACATAAACTGTAAAATTCGTGTACTCAAGGTACTGGTTGCGGCTAATCCAAGGTGTACAAACAATGCTCAGAGCAATTTGTTACGACCACCAAATTAGGAACGCAAATGGGAAATTCTGGGCAGACGAGGTTAGGAGAGAACGCCAAAAGATTGGGATGGGTTGGGTATGGGAAAAAGGGACTGATAATCGCAAGAATGTGTGGAGAAAAATAAGAAGAAGGCACTTAGATATAAACGGACAAAATATTTTGGCCGAATGTGCGGGAAAACGATCACTGTTTTTACAGAGACCTAAAACAAGTTTGGGGGAAAGAATCTTACATACTCAATCTAGGATTTAAAGATATCAGGGCTTGCTTGGTTCAGGTTACGGGCATGGAAATTTTAAAAAATTAGCGACGATCACGATATGAGAATATGTCCAATGTGCGGGAGCTTTGAAGACGAGATACATGTATTAGGAAAATGTAACGATTTAGAATATTGGAGGCATCAGTTATTACCGGAAATACTTCTAAATTCAAATCGTGAAAGACTGGCTTGCTACGAGTTACTGGTAAACCCAGAAAATTGGATAAACGTAGATTTCTGGACAAAACGCGGATAATAAGAACAACACTTATTCAGGAATAAATAAATATGTTAACAAATTGCAATACCATTCATTCTTAATAGTTCTACATAACTACGTTAATGTATAATATAATTGTATTGATATCTAATTGTAATATTATTGTGTTTTTTTTGTTTTAAGTATATTATTACCAAACATCAACTTATTGTAACGGACTGTCAACTGCACGTACGGCTTACTGCCCGTGCGATCCACATTTGTAAATAACATTGTATGTATCTTACTTTTAGTTTAATAAAGTCATTATATATATATATATATATATATATATATATATATATGTGTGTGTGTGTGTGTGTGTGTGTGTGTGTGTGTGCACTTTCATATATCTTAAACATTTTGCTTTGAATTTCTTTATAAATTCTTACTTTCTTTATCTCTCCGTTAGTAAGTACTTTTACATATTCCACAGTTCTCGGGAATTACATTAACACGACCTGTATTTTAGCACACAAAGTCATGGAGGTTTTCCATAGATGAGTGATCAGCTCAATGCCAGGACTTCCTGTGTTTGTGTGGGCAAACATTTAAGACAAAGACACGCCATACTCAAACATTTACACTGAACAAGGCGAATATAATATGGATGATTGTGATGCTCAGATGGTGTTAGGAGACTATTTAGATCTTAAGTTTCCTGACATTTGTCTGACTAGCGTGGAAAAAAAGACGAGAAAACCCTTACCCAAGCAACCTGTCCCGACCGTGGGATCGAATCCTGGCCGAATCCTGGCCCACTCCATCTGAGTCAACAGTGGTTGACACTATATAAATTACTCGTGATAAATCGACCCATTGGTGTATTGTAATTAAGAACTGGTCGAGGTAGGGCTATGAGAATTTCATGAACTTTATCCTCTATCAGTGCATGATGAAAATCCTGTTGCAGATATAGAAAAAAAATATAAGAAATGCCACGGTGATTTCCAAATTATCGATAAATTCACGACTCACCAACTGAGGAGAGAATTTATCTAGATAATTTGGAAATCAATAATGGCATTTCTTAGGACTATTTAACGAATAAAATCAAGTTGTTTACTCAAAAATCATTATATATATATATATATATATATATGCCCACCGCTGTGGTCTCGGGGTAGCGTGCTGCCTTGTCACGCAGCGGGCCCGGGTTCGATCCCCGGTCGGGACAGTTTTTCTGGGTGAGGTTTTTATCGGGGTTTTTCCTCACCTGTAAGACAAATGTCAGGAAAACTTTAAGGCCCAAACGGTCCCCGAAATCATATGGCCATCGGAATCATCATCATGCATATTCATCTTAGGTTAAGTTTAGGATTAGGGACTCTCCTGGCGCACCACTATCATCATATCATCGGGGCAACGTAACCCCGCCTTCCAGGCGCCCCAACCTCAGAAGTGGGTTATAATTACGCCATGCCAGGAGAGAAACCAGGAATGTCGAAAGACAAACCTGGGGCATTTGAAAAAAAAAAATATATATATATATATATATATATATATATATTAATGTAAAATGTTTGAAATCAAATGAAAAAAGTTATGTTTCACTTGTCCATCACTGCAAACAGATCATATTATTTATTGCCAAAGGATCGCAATATTGTAAGAATGCACCCTAGTGGAGAAAAAATTAAACACGTCAAACTGTATATTAATTAATGCCTGATCTATGATGTAAATATATCAATTATATTCTTCTGGAACGTTATTACCTGGGAAATAATATGTTAGGAAACTGCAAATAGTGGTTTATTTTTTTGGGGGTATAATCAATTGCTACAAACGTTTTTATATAATATCCCGCAAGCACGTTTTGGTTACATTCGTGCACTATATATATATATATATATATATATATATAATCTGGTAGCCACATGTATTGTAGGATTCTTACATCGTAATGTATTTCTTAGAGAGTCAGTTTCTGCAAAGTAATGGCCTGACCTATTCAGAATTTTAAAAAGGAGGAGCTTGATTTTAAAGAGATAAAACTAAATTGATAAAATCGAGGTGGAAAACGACTGTGATTGGTTTTAAATCAAAATTCATTTAAATGTTACTGGCCATTGACTCATTTTGAGCATTAGTTAAATAGTCCTTACAAAATCATATTTTAATTAATAGTCTACATGAAAATAATATGTTCATACATCAAGGTTTTCGAATGCTATTAAGAAAACAAGATTATCAGTACATAAACATGATTTATTTTTAGTTAGGAAATTTCGTAAGTTAGCACTTTATTATTTGAAATGTCCCACAACACAATAGATTATATCGGCATCAAACATAATTTAGTTGCAATAAAATGTACATATGATTGTAAAACATCGCAATAAAACTCAATGCTATTGGCCAACACTAAAGTAATATCCTCTACAATTTCCTTTCATTTACAACGCCATAAACAATAAAGACAGACCATCACGCAGGAACTGTGTAAACTAAGCGAATTTCTCATCAAGTAGAATTTATGGTTCGATTTTGTTGGTTTACTAAAAACCTCATAGCAATCATCAAAGACATTTATTCAGGAAACAGTACAACTATCAAATATGGAAATAGTAAATCTAAAGAAATTTTAGTCCAGGAAGGAATACGACAAGGAGACTCATTAAGTCCCATACTGTTCACACTAATAATGGATGAAATCATCAAAGAACTAAAAGTTGAAGTTAGAAAAGGAATTAAAATAGGTAACAAAGAGCTGAAGATAATGAACTATGCTGATGACACAGTTCTAATTGCACAAAGTGAAGATGATTTAGAAATGCTATTACACAAATTTAGAATCATTGCAGCAAAATATAACATGAAAATCTCAACAAATAAAACCAAATCAATGGCATTATCCAAGGACCCACGACGTGTTAAATTAGAAATAGAAGGGAAAAGTATAGAACAAGTCATGAAATTCAAATATTTAGAAGTAGAAATTAATATCAGCAACAGAATAACAGATGAAATCCTCCATCAAGCAAATAATGCAAACAAAATATCGGGATGTTTAAACAATACTGTCTGGAAAAATAAAAATTTAAGAATAGATACAAAAGTAAGAATTTACAAATCTGTCATAAGACCAGTTCTAACATATGGTTGTGAATGCTGAACAGAAACTCAAAAAACAAAACATATCAATGAAACAACAGAAATGAAAGTTATAAGGAAAATCGTAGGAAAATCGCTGAGAGACAAAATTCGCAGCTCTGTTATTAGAGAAGAATGTGAAATTGAAACTATAACCCTTTGGATAAATGATAGAAGATTAAATTGGAACGATCACATACATAGAATGGAGAACAGCAGACTAGTGAAGAAAGTACGTGACTGGACACCTCAGCAGAAAAGGCCATTAGGAAGACCACAAGTACGATGGAAGGATGTCACCATACCCCGGACCTGTAGTGAATGAACACGCAACAAGCTGCCAGCTTTCATGCGTAGAGGAAGAAGAAGAAGAATACAGCATGTATTCTCTTGTTAATTACATTATATGTATTCACTTAATTAAATTATATGTAACCAGTTAAGTTGCAAGAAAACAAACATGGTGGCCAGAAGAGCGGTTTTTAAGTTTTGACTGACACTTCCAATGGTTGCTTCGCTAATTTTTTTGTAGAATAGTATTTTTTATTTGAATTCCACATTCCTAACTTCTTTGCGAAAAGTCCAAAATTGCGGTCGCTAAAGCGATTTAAAATTCTCGCTTCAGGTTAACTCCCACTCCTAGTTGTTCAAATTTGCTGGTTATCGGATATTATCATGCATTTATTTTGCTATAACCAGAATTTGGTTCCGAAAAAAAAACATTACTGCATATTGAGCGTTAACAGGCGCACACGCACACACGCATACACGCACACACACACACACACACACCCACATCCCCACACCCCCACACCCACACACACACACACACATATATATATATATATTGGTCATTTTTGTTGCCTGGTAAATAGGATCGATGGATATTTTAAAACTTTAATTAAAATCTTTCCTAAGTACAATCTAAATAGCCACAGTTTCGGAATTAGCTAAAACAAACGAAAAAATTAAAATTACAAGAAAAATATGTCATGTTATTAGGAAAATGTGGAGGTTTTAGATTCAGATTAAACATATTGCATCAGCAGAGTGAACAAAGAAGATAATTCTAAACAAAATTCAGTCCTGATGGACTTGTGGCTACTATGTTAGCTTCTGCTTCCAAGATATCTGGCAGAGGTTGATGTAATTTTTAAGACATAGGAATCCAAAACCGTGGGTCCGATGAATTATGTTTTACGGCAAAGTATCTGAAACCTGAAAAGGAGGTCTCTATGCATAATTTCTTGGCCCTTTGAAGCCAAAATTTGAATTGCAATGCTAATGACCTGATATTTTTCACGTCTCAACTCCTTTAAAAGAAACGTTAAACTGAAGAGATATAAAACTGTTATTCTATAAGTTATGTTATACGGATGCGAAACATGGACTCTTACTTTAAGGGAGGAAAGAAGATTACGAGTATTTGAGAATAAATTCCCAGGAAAATTTTTGGACCAAAGAGAGATGAACATGAACCGAAAGTGTGATTTTCGGTTCACTACTGTAGTGTCGTAATCCTCCCTGGACAGTAAGATTCATGAACTATGCCAATATCCTTTCTCTATGCATCTACCCCCACTCTCCCTTTCTACCTCTCCTGCTGCGCTGTTTGTGCGGCGCATCTCCCCTTCTACCACGGAACGCTCAAATACGTTATGCAGAGCGAGAACGTTATCATTCATTCATTCATTCATTCATTCACAATGTGGTTTGGATCGGAACTTTAAGTTGACAAGGTCGTCTGGAGCCGCGAGCGGCGGAGTTTGAGTTGGTCCTGAAGACCGGGGAAAGCCACCCTGGCTTGGACTCTAGTATGAATGTGGTGTGAGGTATGATATGGTTTTCTGTTATGTAAAAACATTATTATTTATTTACTTTTGTTGAATGATCAAATGTTTATCTTTGTTATGTTTTTACTTCAGACTTCTTGTTTACATTAAATATAATTTTTATACTTATCCAATTTAATGTTCAAGTGATTTATGTGCATGTTGCTGTTTGATATTCCTGCACGGAAACTAACTTATTTAGGAGATCATTCTAGCTCCCTTTATTTTTCTGTCTAGCTTTCCTGATTAATAATTATAGTGAAAACATTCATTTTAAGTTACTCTGGTGTTTTGAGAACTATTATTGATTTATGCTTAAGTGCTTAGGAAAGAAAGATGAATCAATATTTGCCTCCTATGGGCCCGGGGCAAAGCTTGTGATTTATAACCTTGGATGTAATAAAATCTACGCTAGTAGAAGCAACGGAAACAAAAAGACGATCCGCACAAATGGTAGCAGTTAGCGTGGATCTTGCCCGCACAAATGGTCCTCTTGAGGAGGACGAGGAATTATCTAAATTGGTGAAAGAATTTCTTGGATTATTTACTAATCAGTTGGGAAGAGCTAAAGATAGTTTTTGTGAATTGGAATTGTTGGATAATATCCCCGTACGGTCTCTACCTTTCCAGTATTCTCCTCCTAAGTTACAAATGCTACAAAGCGAAATTCGTAAGCTAATGCAACAAGGTGTTATCAGACCAAGTCGTTCAAGTTATGCGAGTCCTGCTTTTCTTGTTCCAAAACCTAGTGGAGGCCATAGGTTAGTTATCGATTATAGGAAACTTAATAAGAAAGTAGTATTTGATTGTTTTCCATTGCCTACTCTGGAAGCGGCTTTTCAAATATTTCATGGAGCCACGGTATTTTCTGTAATTGATTTACATTCTGCCTTCTATCAAATACCGAAGACTCCATACAGCAGAAAGTACACTGCCTTCGTCACTCCCAATGGTCTTTATGAATTTAATATGCTGCCTATGGGTTTGAGCGTAGGTAGTCAAATATTGAGTCGTGAATTAGACAAATTATTTGGAGACCTAAAATACAAGTATGTCTTCCAGTATTGTGATGATCTCATTGTCTATTCTTCTGACATGCGGCAGCACCTTGCTCACTTGAGAGAAGTTTTTGAAAGGTTGAATAATAAGGGATTTACTGTTAATCCTGAAAATATCACTTTGGGATGTTCTAAGACAAAGCATCCAGGTGAATCCAGAGAGTTGAGCCATCAAACATCTTCCTGCACCTAAGAATTTAAAAGGGTTAGAAGTTTCATGGGAATGGTAGGCTTTTATGCCAGATTTATTCCTAACTTCTCTCAGATAGCCATTCCTTTGAATAACTCGAAGAGGAAGAAAACAAAATTCTTATGGAGTCAAGAATGTGAAGCTTCTTTTCAACGTCTCAAATTAGCCCTTTGTGAGGCTCCTACTTTACAAGTCCCCGACTTCAATAAACAATTTGTTCTTCAGTGCGACGCCAGTGATAGGGCGTTAGGTGCGGTTCTTAACCAAGAAATTGACGGCAATTTGGCGCCTGTGGGATACGCTAGCCGCACTTTGTATGAGGCCGAGATTAAGTATAGCATTTATGAGAGAGAAATTTTAGCTATTGTTTTCGGTTGTGAAACGTTCCGCACCTTTATGGAACACAACCGTTTTGTGGTTCACTCAGATAATCAAGCAGTTTCTTGGTTATGTAAGAACAGTGGTACTCTTGGTAGAATTGGTAGGTGGTTCGTGCGTCTTTCTGCTTTCAACTTTGAAGTAGTTCATGTTAGAGGATCTGAGAACGCGATAGCTGACGGTTTGTCGCGACTGTTCCTTGAAGATGATGTTTCAGAACACCCTCAAGTCAGTCTTCTATCGAACTTCCCTGCGTCATTTAAATACCTTAAATTGCATCAACAAGAAGATAATGATTGTAAGACATTATATGCTCAAATTAAAGCAGGCACTAATAGTCCAGATTTTTCTTTACATAGAGGTCTATTAGTGTATAGTCCCCGAAATGGTCTGAAGAATCGTGTTTTGGTCCCTGTAGTATTGCGGCCTGTCTTACTTAAGTATTATCATGATTTTCCTTTGGGCATGCATTTGGGCTTTGCCAAGACTATGGAAAAGCTCAATAGACAGTATTACTGGCCTCATATGGGTGATGATGTGCGTAAATATATTTTGAATTGTGTTGATTGTCAACGAGCTAAGCCCGCCCCTAATACGAAAGTAGGTCTTCATTCAGCGGAGCCCTCCACAGCTCCTATGCAAAGACTCTTTATTGATTTCTTTGGTCCCTTAGTTCGCTCAAAACGAGGTAATGTTGGTGTTCTAGCAGTTGTCGACGGGTTCTCTAAATATGTCGTGCTTCATCCCGTGAGATCTTTGAAGTCTAATGCCGTTGTAGAATTCTTCACTAGGAACTTCTTTCCGAACTTTGGTGTCCCTGAATCCATTGTTTCTGATAATGCAAAGGCCTTTACTTCTCACATGTTTAAGCATATGTGTTTCGATTGGGGCGTTCGTCATATTACTACTTCCCCCCATTATCCAAAACCCAATCTTTGTGAGAGGTTTTTCCGCTCGTTGAAAACAGGTCTTACCATTTTTCAAAACGTTAAGCAAAATGTTTGGGATCAACATTTGCCGTTGTTTGCTTTGGGATGTAATGATGCGGTTCATGAGTCTACAAAAACTACTCCAGCCGAATTGTTTCTAGATAGACGTATTATGCATCCCTGGAATTAAGTTGGCGCATTACGGAAACCGATTTGAGCGATTTAAAACAAGTCAATAAAGCTCAGAAGTGGGAGGAAGCATTCAGGAATCTTAAGATCGCAAAAGAGAACGTAGCTAATAGGTATAATCATGATAGAAAAGACGATCCACTCTGCACCAAAAGGTAGCAGGCAGCGAGGTTGCAACCCGCACAAATGGTTTGCAGCGCGTGGTTTATCAATATATACCAACCCGCACAAATGGTAGCTGAGTGCGTGGTTGCAAACCGCACAAATGGTAGCATAGCGCGTGGTTTTGTTTCTTTCTGTTTAGAAAATAATGTTGTATTCTATTGACAGTAGTTCAGGTGGGCGTCGATTCGAAATCTTTGAATTTAAGTTTTGGGTTCTGGATTAAAGTACCAGAACAAGAGAATATACTCTGAGTGGTCTTAAATGGTTTTTGGAATTATAAAGTGTTTTGATATCGACATTTTTCAGAGGTATTATGTCGTGGATAACTATTTGTTTTTGAGACTTATTATCTACGTAAAGGTTATTGAAACGTACTTATTTACGTGTTTGAACTGTTTACCGTAAATAAATTGATTCATCTCTCCTCGCGTATAAACACAGAGTAACTTATGCATAACGAATTGCGTTCTCTTACAGTTGTTTATACCTTTTGTTTACTTTTAGTAAACATGCCTAGTTGGATTGATGTTGTATCTAAGGACAATTTAATCGGAGAATTGAGCTTACTAGGTATTGGCATTGAAGGCGACGTAAACATATTGCCTCAACGACTTAAGATTCATTTGAACTCTCTCTCCCCGGCTGAACAAACATTGGTGAAACGAAAGTTTATCGTAGACGGTGCTGTTACTGAAGACAATTCTGTAGAGCAGAATAAGAATATTATTGATCGTAGAGCTAGCTCTATTAAAGATTTTTCTGGCGGAACTGCTTCCAACCTTTCTTCATGGAAGAAAATAATCAGCGAATTTTTCGAGAGTTAATTAGAAAAGTCGATCCCTGTGATGGAAGAGATAAGGAATTGTTAGTTTTCTTCCTAATAAAACTCAATTAGATTTTTGAATTGTGATTAGTAAAAGATGAATATTTTGTTAATTCGATTTTGAGTTGTATTGGAGGAATCCTATTGAAGGTGTGGAGTAATGTCGTAAATTGAGATTAACTTGGATCGAGAGTTTGGAATATGTGAAATGTTCGTTATTGCCTTCCAGGTTGTTAGAGGATTACTGGATTAAATTTGTGTCTCGACGATTCCAACTTTCTGAGGAAATTTCCGAAATCCAAGGAGCTTCATTGATATTGAACCCCCAGTTTTCGGAAGAAAATTTGATTGACATTATTCTTCAAAATATGTCTTCTGCCACTAGACAGCATTTGATCTTCGCTACAAAACCCCAAAGTGTAGCAGAAATGTGTGTCTTGGCAAGGAAAGTAGCTGATTTTGAGATAGCTGAAAGACAAAAGAACTTTAGCGAGAAACGTGTCCCTGATAATTTAAGTAAAGCTAATGCTCCTGTGAATCGTTCTTCTCGCAATAATTCCTGGCAGCAGAAAAGTAATATCCAATGTTGGAAATGCCAGCGCTTTGGACATCTTGCTAGAGAGTGTCGATCCTAATTTTTTCGGCGTAGTTCGTATGCTTATTTTGGATATCAGGAAAGCTCGTTTTTGGATATCGGTATGTGGGCTGAATGAGCCATTTCGTTTGTGAAAATTATTATGACGGGAGACTCCTGAGAAAGTTTCGGTACATGTGGACCAGGTTTTGTAATTATAAGACGCAGTCTAAGTTCTAAAAATAAGGGTAACTAGAAATTAGAAAGCGTCGACGGCCACGTCACCAAACAGCAGCTCTGTTAATAAAAGTATGTCCTGTGGTGGATTAATGCCACGTATGTTTTGTGAAGGACAAATACGATACTTATTTAACATGGTACTATGTAATATCTTATGTAAAAACGTTTGAGGTTCCGTTTTCTGTTTCTGGCTGTTTTGTTATTTCAGTTTACCCTTCCCTCAAATTGGCATAGCGGAGGAACATGGAACTTTTGGCAGTCGAGTACTTGGCGGATCCGGCCGACCCCGAGTGCCCAGCTGACCGAAATGGTGGTTCTGCAACTACGGATTCCTAGAGAGCGGTTGATCGGGATTGCGATCCGGCAATCCATGTTGTGGTATCGTCACCCTGTTTTCACCTGAAACACCGCGGAGTTCGACTATGGCGGCTGTATCATCTGTAATGATTTGTTTATTTACAGCGCCGGGATGGTCGACGAAGAAGCTGGTGTGGCGATAGTGATTTTGGGGACGATGACAATTGGTGATAAAATTTTCCGCTCGGAATCTTGTAGTGTTACCGTGCCCTCCCAACGTGGTATTCGCTATCTAGTATCCTCGCAACATCATTATAGTGACTTAAGTCTATAAGACTTCTTGGACTTTCTTTCATTCTTTGGAAGTTTTTGGGACTGTTCTTTCCCGGAGGGCCCGAGGAGGAGAAACAGACAGGTGAATGGAGAAGACTACATAACAGTGAACAACATGGTCTTTATAGGAAGCCAGATATATTAAGAACAGTTATATCTCTTAGACTTCGATGGACAGAAAATGCGGTACGAATGGGGAATGAAAGACGTGCATGGAAGCTCCATGTAGGAAACGCCCAGTTGGTAGACCAAGAATGAGCTGGGAAAATTGCATTAAACATGATTTGAGGGAAGTAGATTATACAAGGAATGATTGGAAAACATTAGCTCAGAATAGGGATGTATGGAGAGCTTATTTTCGTGCTGCCATGAACCTATGGGATCGTATTGCCGGTGAGTTAGTTAGTTAATGACCTGATATTTAAAAGAACGTCAATAAATAAAATAATACCAGAACATGGTAATGACGGAAACCAAATTAATTATAATATAGAAAATAGTTTATCAATATTATATAAGCCAAGAGAATGTAATGATCGTATTTTAATTTTAAGTTAATTGTATACTTCTGGACAAATTAGTATAATTTAGTTTATATTTTCATATTTTACCTTTACAATTATTATACTAATTCCACGGTGCGACAGGCATAGAAGCCTTGGCCAACCAAACCGGCCGATGTATTAATCACAGATCATCCAGCAAGTGTGGTCAAGCCGTTTTTCTCAACTTGAAGCCACTACTGATTTTAGCTACTCAAATTCCTCACGATGCTGAGTGGTCACCGGTCACATACTGGCTGAAATTCCAAGAGAAAATTTTCCCGACGGGGATTAGAACCAGCCCATGTCCCGTCTCTCTGCACTAAAGCATCATGCCTTAAACCGCTATGCTACGGCGCGGGGCAGGGAACACATTGCTAAATAAAATGTCACAACGTAAATAAAAGTAAAATTAAATGATTAACAAAAATATATTGCATTTTACGAATGAATGAACAGCGCATACCAAGAAGAATGTATAATTATAAACCAAAAGGGAGAAGAAATCGGCCGCAGTGGAATAGTGGTTATGCGCCTTTCTTCTGGTCCCGAGGGTCGCGGGTTCAAACCCGGCCGAGGTCGATGGATTTTTTATGACGGAGAAATCCAAGGAGCAAGTCCTCCGGGAGAGATTTTACACCGTGGGTCCCGAGTCTGAAGATTTTCAGGCTCGTAAAAAATCCTTAAGCCTGAACGAAAAGGCCTCTAAGCAAATTTACCGAATTTTCCCGTCCTAGTACTACCTTGGTTTCCTAGATATCAGTATTAGGCGGAGCGCTGACCACGGTCCACTCAAAATGACATCTATACAAAAACAAATGTAACTAAATTAATATGGTTCAAATTCTTCCCTGTAGGGGGAGAGCGCCTAAATCTCTGTAAAGGGAAAGCATGGGCTTACAAAAAAAAGGGAGAAGAATGTTGGGAAGACCACTGAAGAGATAGAAGGACCAGTTCGACCTATAATGAGATCGGAACAGGCCATTGGGCTTAATCCTTGTTGTTGTTGATGATGATATGTTGTATTTAATTTTATAACAGTCTTGCTTGACAGGAAATAACATATTGCTGCGAAAAATAAAATTGTATTCCTTGGTAGAATATCCTTCATTTTGACTTTAAATTTCAAATAAAAGGTTGTATTCTTTTTTATTAAACGGTGTCCTTTAACATAGAAGGTCGTTAACATCGCAATTCAAAGGTGCGGGTGAAAGGGCCGACAGATTTTATTCAGATGTGTTTTATTTCAGACTTGAGGTTATTTTACGACACAGAACCAATGACTTATCCCTTTCGAAGTAAAAAATATTCAGGATTTTTACGCATTTAAAAATCCGTTGATCCAAGCGGCATTTGAATCGCAATGACAAGAGGCGTGAATGGTAAACACTAATTCAACTGGACAAACTTTTTATGTTAACTAGTCCATGTTTCGTACATTTGTAAATATATATCTTTTCCAGGTCATCTGAGAACATTCTTTCTTGTTTCTTTACTTGAAATTATTTCCTTTCTCCTCCTCCTTTTCAAAATGGCCTCTTCGGTTCAGATCCGCTAGCAAATATTTTAGCATATTACAAATTAGCTAGTCCATATTGATATGTGATTTATGCTGAACTACACAATACTGTGGTACAGACATATTTATGGACACACCACGGTACACCTTTTACATTATTTTTCGTAATTTTATTGCGCAGGCATTTTTTTTTTAAATTCCTGTCGGAGAAATTGTTACCACACCATTCGCAAGTATAAAATCCCATTTGAAACTTCACGCATCACATGTCTCCATGGAAAATTTGCAAATATTTTCCGTTCACATTTCTTTCTCCAAACTATTCCATCTTCATTTGTGCCAAAGAGGATAACTTTATTATTTTCAGACATATTCTTTCTCAGAAGTCTTGTTCTCTCGGACAATTTTATAAACATAACTCTTTTAATTCAATTTTATCGAATATTAGGCAAACTAATACTGCCGTGGGTCCTGTATCGTTTATTTATGACATGTAAAATAATCCGTAGTCTGAAAAAAAATACATCTGAATATTTATTGTTTCTTTCTCGTCCTTATTTGAATTGCGACGCTATTGACCACAATGACCTTAACTGTTAAAAAGTGACGTTCAATGAATTAATATGATGATAATAATAATAATAATAATAATAATAATAATAATAATAATAATAATAATAATAATAATAATAATAATAATAATAATAATAATAATAATGCTTTATTTATTCTGGCAGAGTTAATGCCATAAGGCATTCTCTTCCACTCAACCAGCAGAAATACAAATAAATATTTGACAAACAGATATACACTATACTGATTATAAACAGTTAAAGATACATTAAATGTAGCAATGTAAATTTCATGTACAAACATTTTATAGGATAAGAACAATAATAATACTTACGATAATAATAATAATATTAATATAATATAAATTTGATAAATTATACGAGAAACACCAATTAATATATACACCTTACACTGGGTAATAATGAAGTCGAGATTAGAGCAAATCTAAATTTATATTTCTTTTAAAAGATGCCAATGTCCGGCAGCCCCTTATTTCTTGTGGTAGGGAATTCCAGTAGCGAGAAGTGAAGATGGTACATGACATGGAGTGATGGGATGTCCTATGTTGCGGTATATTAAGCAAGAGACTATATTGTGATCTTGTGTTTAAGTTATGGTTTGAGGATAGATACTGGAAACGGGATGATACATAATTGGGAGTCGAGGTATGTAGGATCTTAAATAAGAGAATTAGACAGTGCGATTTTCTTCTCTCTTTTAGATGTAGCCATGACAATTCGTGGAAAAACTGAGAAATGTGATCGTATTTTCGAACATTAAATATGAATCTGATACACATATTATGGACACGCTGCAGTTTGTCCGACAATCCGTCACTTATGTCAGTTAGTAGAACGTTACAATAGTCAAAATGCGGCATCATTAAGGTTTGGATTAATATTCTTTTAAGAGCCGTAGGAAGAAAATTTTTGAGACGCTTTAGGGAATGCATTATGGAGATCTTTTTAGACGTTTGTTTTACGTGGGCATGCCAATTTAAATTAGAATCTAAGTAAAGTTCCAAGTTTTTAACCGACGTCGGTATAAGGAATTTGTTCATTATCTAATATGATAGCTGGCATATTGGCATTGTTTATGGAGTGTAATAGTCTTGGATGTCCGATAATTATTGCTTGCGTTTTGTTTACATTAAGTTTTAACCCATATTGTCTGGACCATGAAGATATGTCATAGCATAGCATTAATACGAAAAGATATTATCGTCGTACAGCTGGGATATTATCGCCTCATTATGATGTTTGGCCTTTTATATAAAAGCTGGTGCCGCGCGACAATGCTTGACTTGCGGAGTTACTATGGTAGCGGAATTCGGCACTTTGTATTTAATTACATATAATAGCTACGGGGAAACAAAACGAGCCGCTGGACAGCCATCATAGTGAGGCTATGCTATGGTCATGTACGCCACTGCTTAATTCTGATTTAGGCTATGGGATATAACATTGCTTTCTAGAATAATTCGTCCGTTTTTTACTGTTTTTTAAATAACATTAGTCATTTGCGCTCAATTCATTGCTTTTCATTCTATAATACTCTATAGATCGCTAGAGCCCAGATTATTTTACAAAATTACTTTTTATTAATGAACGTAAAAAATAAGTTTACTGACGTGATATTTTAGAATAGATTTTTTAGATTTATTTAGCCTGGTGGAGTTAAGGCCATGTGGCCTTCTCTTCCACTCACCAGAACAAGCATATGTTACATATGAATACAAAAAAAAAATACAATAATAGTCATATAAAACAGGACAAACATATGTTACACATGAATACAAAAAAAAATTACAATAGTAGTCATATTAGACAGGACAAACATGTTACATATGAATACAAAAAATAGTTACAATAATAGTCATTGAACAATTAATTATTTATCTGTCATATTGAATAATAATGAAATTAATGTCTAATAATAGAATGAAACTAAATACAATTAAAATTAAATTAATGATACAATGAATAAAAAAAGGAATAATAGCTCGAATCTACTATGCATAAAAAGAAGAGAAAAAAAAATACACTACAATGAATTAATCTACGCTTTTTATACAAGGCATTAGGTAAATATATTAACAAATCCTAAGTCTATTTTTATTAAATAATGCAAAAACGCATTATTAATTCTTAAAAAGTAGTATTAGTGAGTTGGTTCTGTTAGTGATTTTATTTTCAATTTATTTCTGAAAGATGGTAAAGTTTGGCAGTCTCTGACATAGGGTGGAAGTGAATTCCATGTTCTAGCAAGAGAAACTGTAAAAGATTTCGAATAATAGGTAGTATGATGAGGAGGGATATAGAGGACACTGTGCTCAAGGGATCGGGTATCTAAGTTATGTGTATCAGAGAGTTTAGTGAAGCGGTGTGATAAATAATAAGGTAAAGATGTGTGTAATATGTTATAGAGTAATTAGGCATAGGGAATGGATGGTTCTACGATCTTGAAGACGAAGCCATGACAATTGTTCCAGGGATGGTGTAACGTGATCAAATCTACGTATACCACTAATAAAACGTATGCAAGAATTGTGAACACGTTGAAGTCTTTGGGTAAGAACAGTATTTAGGTCAGTAAAAAGAGTATCACAATAATCAAAATGGGGCATTGCGAGTGTTTCTACTAGCATTTTTCTTAGAGAAAACGGTAAACAATTTCTTATACGATTTAATGAGTGTATTATTGAGAAGATAGTTTTGCAAATGTTATTTATTTGTTTATTCCAAATTAAATGTTTATCCATAAACACTCCTAGATTTTTTACTGTCTCACTATAAGGGATCTGAACCCCATTAAGTGACACATGTAATACTGCATTTGTGTTAATTGGGGATAATAGTCTCTGATGGCCCATGGTGATCATATAACAATTGATACAGTTTTATTTTGGTACCTTTTACTTTGCCCCTTATTTTGTATCATTATACTTTTTTGTATGATTATTTTCTTAATATTGTACAGAGTAGACAAGTTCTATATCGCCTATATTGAACGCCATAAATTAGTTTACTCTTACTTAATAATACTACAGATACGATTATAGCTGAATGTAAACAAGTGCATTAATATAGAGAACCGATAAATATAACTATTTAATCTAAACAGAGGTTCTGCGCGCTGGGCCCTAGATTACGCAGACTTGCTTCATTTCGTAAACAACTGCTAGTATATAATAAACAATACTTTGACCTATACTTTATTGTACTTAGCGAGGTATTTAACGAAACCATGAGATTACAGGATTCTAAATATTTAATGTTTGCAATAAATAATTAATCACAAGGATTAATTAAAATGAATGGAATTTAATGAAAATAGTCATAGAAGTTAAATTAACAAAATAGCTGCTATAATGAAAAATATCAAAACAATGATGAAGGTTAACATAATCAATTATAACTTTCTCCTTTAACAACAACAACAACAATAGTAATAATAATAATAATAATAATAATAATAATAATAATAATAATTAGGTCTTACATACTAGAGAACATTTGAACTACATACACTGGCACAAAAACAATACTTAACTCTTAGTTCCTTAAACATGACTAACAAAATCTTGAAGTAATGGCTACATAGCCATAATTAAAGAGTTCCACTGTAGGAGAAAGTATCTTCCTTCCTCAGGAAGACTTCCAATCTATAACGAAGCCAGACCACCGACTGCTTCCACGAAGCCAGAATCTGTCTGATTAATGTTTCGTGTCGCCGGGAACGGACCTCCTTTCTCGCGCAGTACATGCGCGCAGAGGAGAGTGGGAGAAGGGCGAGTTCGGAAACTAGCGGATACAAAGGAGAAAGGATCGGGAAAACACAGACGTAACAAGTCTCTACAGACATCGGGGCAACACAAAAGTTCTAAAAATTACGCGTACACGGTACAATGTTGCAATTTCTGCTATTACAATATAATGCCTGTTTGTCAATAAATATATATTGTTTGTCTCAACACAACTGCTGTCTTACGGCGGATTTCACTTTACAAAAGGAAATGCACCAGCAATATGTTAAAATTAAAGTTGTTTACATTACTTTACTATAGGGTAAAATATACCATTAACACATGTAAATGTTCATCCAAATGCCGATTTAAATCATTACAGTGGAACTTCTGGCGGCATTCTTTGTTACATTTCGACATGGGATAGGCTCGCATTTCGCAGTAATTTGCTTATTGTTAATACAAAATATTGAGAAGAAAAGTCAGTTGTTATACAAATACCGAACTAACTTACTGTTGTACTATAAAAATATTACTCCGTTTATTTGGAGAACCGTGGTTCTACTTATACCGGTCGTATGACTGAATTGTGTACGTAACTGTCATCTGTTGAAACATTGTACTTAGGCAACATCATATTTTACGGAAAATAAGACTGAATACAATATAAGAACCAACTTCCATTTCTCATTTATTTATGACAAAAAATATATAGGCCTACATAATCAGACGTTTACGCTTTTTCCGTGATGTAGATAGATATACTTTCTTTGCAATTTCATTACAAGTAGAATTTATACTCTATGCTGCTTCACCTGGAAATTCTACTGTTATTTTTACCACATACTCAGTGATAATGAAGAATATTTTTCACAAAATTGTTTGAAAGTATTTAAAAATAATTCGTTTCTCTTCACTTTTCTTTTTCTTTCAATGTTTTAAGAAATTTTACAGAAAGCGGCCATTATGAAAGAATTGAAATGACAACGTGGTTATAAATTGCGCATGCCAAAGAATATACTTTAAAATTTATTAAAATTGTATATTTTAAGATTCCCCCTTTAATTTATATAGACATACGCTAGATAAAATATAGTCTATTTTTATTATTTCGAATGGAGAGAGGAACTATATTTTCTTACACACTTAAACTATTATTCGACCAATGAAACCGCAGTCATATATCTGCTTTTGTTTACATTACAACTGTAACTTAGCTCGGAGAGGTATAATAAATGTCTTTCGGCCCATTCACATAGAAACAGTTAATGTTAACACTTCAGTTAACAATTTGACGCCATGCCGAAGAAAAGTGAGCAATGAAGTATTATCGCCTCACTATGATGGCTGTCCAGCGGCTCTCTTTGTTTCCCCGTGACGGTATAATAAATGTCTTTCGGCCCATTCACATAGAAACAGATAATGTTAACACTTCAGTTAACAATTTGACGCCATGCCGAAGAAAAGCGAGCAATGAAGTATTATCGCCTCACTATGATGGCTGTCCAGCGGCTCTCTTTGTTTCCCCGTGACGGTATAATAAATGTCTTTCGGCCCATTCACATAGAAACAGATAATGTTAACACTTCAGTTAACAATTTGACGCCATGCCGAAGAAAAGCGAGCAATGAAGTATTATCGCCTCACTATGATGGCTGTCCAGCGGCTCTCTTTGTTTCCCCGTGACGGTATAATAAATGTCTTTCGGCCCATTCACATAGAAACAGATAATGTTAACACTTCAGTTAACAATTTGACGCCATGCCGAAGAAAAGTGAGCAATGAAGTATTATCGCCTCACTATGATGGCTGTCCAGCGGCTCTCTTTGTTTCCCCGTGACGGTATAATAAATGTCTTTCGGCCCATTCACATAGAAACAGATAATGTTAACACTTCAGTTAACAATTTGACGCCATGCCGAAGAAAAGCGAGCAATGAAGTATTATCGCCTCACTATGATGGCTGTCCAGCGGCTCTCTTTGTTTCCCCGTGACTGTTATATATAATTAAATACAAAGATGCCGAGTACCGCCACTATAATAATTCCGCATGTTAATCATTGTCAAGAATTGTCGCGAGGCACCCGCTTTTATACAAACGGACAACCATCATAGTGAGACGATAATACAACGAAATTTCTGGGTTGGTAATCTGATGGTCAAATACTGTGGTCTAATGGAAACATCGTTGTCTCAGATGCAGTGGGCCTTGGTTATATTCCCATTAGGGAAAGTTTTCAGGGTGAGGTTTCTTCGGGGTTTTTCCTCGCCTATAAGGCAAACGTCATGGAAACTTTAAGGCTCGAATAGTCCTCGAACATTAACTAGTCATCATAATCATGCATACAATTCATGTTATCCTTGTTTAGTATGGATGAACTGAAAGTGACAAATGAATGAAATATGAGTGATAAGTAAGACGAAATTCATGAAAAAGATTTGAGGCAACAAAAAGTATATGAAAAATAACATTTCTCCTCTTTCTCCTCTTCCTTTGTGGTCTACAGCCCCTAATGAACTTAGGCCTCCTTCACAATCCTCTTCCATATTTTCCTTTCGTTAGTCAAACTTTTCCAAATTATTATCTTCTTACTTACTTACTCACTGGCACTATCGAAATAATGCAAAGCTTCCTGATTCCTGGTCCCGCGCCGTAGCCGAGTGGTTAAGGCAGGAAGCCTTGGCGCAGAGCTACGGGACTTGCGCTGGTTCGAGTCCCCGTGGGGGAAGAAATTTTCTCAGGGTATTTCGGCCAGTATGGGACCGGTGCCCACCCAGCATCGTGAGGCATTTGGGTAGCTACAATAAGTAGCGACTCCAGGTTGAGAAAACCAGCTATAACGGCTGGGGGACTCGACATGCTGACCACATGTCACCCCAACACTGGCTGATGATCATCCACCTCTGTGATTGACACATGTGGATATTAGGCCAGCAGCCGGCTGGTAGGCTAAGGGTCATATAGGCCTGTCGCGCCAGGAGTAGTATTCCTGATTCCTGACTACCTTCTCCTGGCCATCTGACTTCCTGTAAAGCGACTATATCCAAGGGTGATTTATCTACTTCTTACTTACTTACTCACTGGCACTATCGAACCCGAAGGTTCATGGCCGCGCGGACATAAGCCCTCCATACATCCCTATCCTGAGCTAATGCTTTCCACTCATTCCCTGTATAATCTACTTCCCTCAAATCATAGTTAATGTTCTCCCACCTCATTCTTGGTCTAACAACTGGGCGTTTTCCCTCTGGCTTTCATACAAGAAGCTTCCATGCACGTCTTTCATTCCCCATATGTGCAACATGTCCTGCCCATCGCAGTCTACGGGACTTAACTGTTCTTATTATATCTGGCTTCCTATAAAGACCATGTAGTTCATTGTTATGTAGTCTTCTCCATTCGCCTGTCTGTTCATCTCTCTTTGGTCCAAAAATTTTTCTAAGAACTTTATTCTCAAATACTCGTAATCTCCTTTCCTCCCTTAAAGTAAGAGTCCATGTTTCACACCCATATAATATAACTGGTAGAATAATAGTTTTATATATTTTCAGCTTAACGTTTCTTGAAAGGAGTTGGGACATCAAAAGTCTCTGCAATGCATAATAGCATGCATTTCCAGAATTGAGCCTATGTTTAATTTCTTTGTACATCTCATTCCTATTTGTGATTATTGTTCCTAGGTATTTGAATTCAGCCACTTCCTCAAAATTTCCCTCATTTGTCCTTAGCTGTCCATTCCAAATGCAGGTCTTTCTGCACCCCCATAGTATAATGCAAAGCTTCCTGATTCCTGACTACCTTCTCCTGGCCACTTAACTTCCTGTAAAGCGACTATATCCAAGGGCGATTTATCCAATTCCCGCGCTAATATCTCTAGTGCCCCGCTATTGTATAAAGTCCTAACATTCCATGTTCCTAGGAACATGTCTCTGTGTTTGAGCCTTTGGCATGGGTTCCCTGAAGTAGTCCCCGCCCGGAGAACCGAATGGGGGACTATTTGACCTCCGGAAAATTTTACCCCAGATGAACCCATGTCCGCATTTCTTGACGGTTGTATTTTTACGGTGAAAGATCGTCACTCTTTCGCCCAAGGTACTTTTTTCGTCTGGCTTATCACCTTCGACCAGTCCGGAATGGGTAACCCTATCGGCAGCAATGCTACCGCCGGCATAGCTCTCAGGATCATATAAGCACGCAAGCCACTCCACCACGACAAGGTAAAGATACCATGAAGGGAATCATTATCTTCATCTGTTTTAAGTATTCTTCTAGATCTTGGCAACCACGATTCCTTGGTATGTCTCATATTTCAGTTCCTAATACTTTCCCAGACAAGAGGCATTCGGCATTCTTTCCTTTTCCATTCTTTATAAATAACGAAATTGAAATAAGCATATTGTAACAAAAGTATATATTTTTTTTTCAAATTTTTCTAAATGTCATCTTAATTACACTTTGATACGAAGATATCTTGTTCTTGTTCTTCCTCTTATTATTATTCCTCTAAGATACGGAAGGCTATTGTAGGTTTTGATAATATGGCTTCATTCATTTCTGTTTTCAGCATTTCATTACCATTCTTATACTCCCAAAATCTTCAAATCCCGTTCATCACAATCAACGCCTGATGATAGATTATTGAATGTTTCTTTTGGCATTTATTTTCGTTAATGCGACTTTTCGACATCAGTCATATAGATGATGACATTTTGCTGGAAATGAGATTTTTTAATGATATTTTAATTTACGGGTAGTTAAACTTATGTAGACTATTTAACTCATGCCCCAAATGGGAGTCAATGACCAATCACGTTTCAATGATTTCTGTATTACAACCAATCAGAGACGTGTTTTCACGAAATAATTATCAACGTTAGGATTATCATATATTAAGCAAAGCTCCTCCTTTTTAATATTCTGAACAGGTCTGACCGTTATTTTGCAGTGACTGAGCCTATAACAAATACGGCTACCAGATTGTATATAATAGTGCTTACATGTCAACATTTGTAGCAATTGATTATACCACCAAAAAAAGAAACCACTGTTTGCACTTTCTTAAATGTATACGACATCAAAAATGAATTAATATACAGATTGATGTGTTTGATTTTTCTCCACTAGAGAGCATTCTTACAATATTGCGTTCCTTTGGCAATAAATAGTATGATCTGGTTGCAGTGATAAACAAAAGAAGCAGTAGAAGCGTAGGCTACCTATCGTTTCTCATTAGTTTTCAAACATCACGTTACTTTAAATATAAAATATTTTTAAATAACTGTAGTTAAATAATGATTTGTGAGTAAACAGCTTTATTTTATTCGTTAAATAGTCCTAACAAATGCCACTCTTGATTTCCAAATTCTCTAGATAAATTCACTCCTCACTTCGTGAGTCGTGAATTTATCGATAATTTGGAAATCACTCGTGGCATTACTTATGATAATCACAGCTATCTAAAACAGGGATAATTACTAGCAATTAGTAACAAGTTTTCTTTCCTTCAATGATTTCCATATATGACATTATTTTTTAGACTGAATTGTCTCACCACTATATACAATTTGTAATGGCATTGTTATACTGGCAGGTGGAGAAAATGTTATTGCGATATTATCGGTGTTTACATTTTATATAGGCGATGACTTGTAATACACTGGCTATATCAATAGACTAAGTGATATCTGCTACATCACTAACACGCGCTCATGATTCTAATCAGCAGTGTACACTACGCAAGTTCTATCCTGCATTGCTACAACTGAGTGAAATAAATTCGACATCTGCTTATTAAGACGTGATATTCAATCCTAAGAATCCAGCACAGCAATCCGACCACCTCTCGCTACCCTGCAAGTAAGACAGATCACTTTACACTAGACAGAGGGATGCGATTATAAATTGCTAACACTACTAATCAGGGGACACTCCGTAGTGCAAGGGACAATCCATATCAAATCGGACAGCAAAAAATCTTGCTATTTATTTTTTTAGTTTTATATATCCCTAAATATAGTGAATACATTTATAAACGTATTAATACAGAAATTTAATTTTTATCATTTATAGGTTCGTAGTTATGATGATCTAAAATTATCGTATGATCAACTAAAACGTTTACTAACTAATATTTCTGAAACAGTAAACAGCAAAAATTTTGTTTCAAACGTATTTATATAGGTGATATCATGTAGTTTAAGGGTGTTATTTTCATAATTAGGATATTTTTATTTTCGGGGTCAATTCTCTGTTTTATGGCGGTTTACTGCAGTACATATTCAAAATTGAAAACGGAAAAAAAATACAGGATACTATTCAGGTAATAAGGATTAATTTCCAGCAATTACCCTTTTGGAGAGTTGAATAGTTCAGACAATATAAATGTTCTTTATTCTATTTCCGTAAAAATAACTCGCGGGTCCACGGCGCAGCAGATTCATTTCACGACCAAGGTCGCGCGCGTACTTTACTGAAAGAGCTTCATCAGTGACTTTTTCAACTGCCATTAAATCGAATAGATTATTATATGTTCTGCTTAATGGAACAGTACCGTACATTTATAAAATTGGCGATATTTTAATTCTTACGCAGTAGATATTTATTTATCAAATTTTATTGCTGAAGTGAGAAGTAAAGAGCTCTGTTACTTACGTTTACTGTGAATTATTAAACAAATTATTTATAACTAACTCACTCACTGGCTCTGTGGAACCTGTAGGTTCATGGCAGCGCGGACATAAGCTCTACATACATCCCATCCCGAGCTAACGTTTTCCAATTATCCCCTGTATAATCTACTTCTCTCAAATCATGTATAATGTTATTCTCCCACCTCATTCTTAGTCTTCCAACTGGGCGTTTTCCCTCCGGTTTTCCTACCAGAAATTTCCAAGCACCTCTTTCATCCTCCATACGTGCCACATTTCCTGCCCATCGCAGCCTACGAGACTTAACTGTTTTTATTATATCTGGCTTCCTATACAGATCATGTAGCTCACTATTATGTAGTTTTCTCCATTCACCTGTCTGTTCCTCTCTTTTTGATCCAAAAAAAAAATCCTAAAAACTTTATTCTCAAATACTCGTAATCTTCTGTCCTTTTTTAAAACAAATTATTTATTTTGTTACAAATTTTTTTTACAGTTGAATTGTAATATTATATATAATAAAAAATCTTTCATCATTAATTGAATAAACTGATATACATTTTTATTATGTTATAATTACTAATTTCAGTCTTAAAATAACTTTTTATTCAGTGTATTTTATTGTACCCTGAAAACTTTGACGAAATAGTATTGTTTTAAGATATCACTTCCAAATAAAACCGAATGTTTTAATACTCGTACCACTTCCTACCAAACGATAATAATGCAGCATCAGCAAGTCTTCCTTAAACATCTGTTATACATCAACAATTCTCAAGTTCAGACAGTTGATTTACATCAGTATGTTTAGTGCATATCGTCATTTTAAGTGTCACAGTCAAACTTAAAATAATATCATTGTTTTTAACTCACAAGTTTGCAGATCTACTAAGAATGTATGGTGAGTTAGAAGTTAAATATAATTTTAATTATGCATATATTAGTATACAATAGTTATTAACAATAGTATGTGTTAATATATAATTTTACAATTTCTTAAATGTTTCTGGAATGAGAGAATAATCGTAGAGGTATACATATTGTGTTATAAAAGGAGAATAATGGGAAGTTTAAACATTAAATTAAATACTATAATAATTTAGCTTATAATAAAAACTAATATTATCGTGCATTTTAATATCATCTTAGATATGTCATGAGTAGGGGATGCAAGATCAGTAAGTGATACCAAGCCAATAAAATATATTTATATCTCTTAAATATTACTTGTAACAGCATGAAAATTGTTATAAATTATTATCGATAGCTTAACATTACTTACAATATTCAACATCAGACATTGGTGTAGGGTACAAGTACAAAACATTACAGCACATTACAAAACTACTCTCTAGAAAATATTTTTAATAGGCCTACCTTAAATTCGTAGGTGCTTAGTAATTTAAATTAAACTATACATTAGCCAAAATCAGCACAAAATTAACCGCCTACTTAATATAACAATAAAGATTGTTATATTTAATGACGTTTATTATGTAGCAATTTATTTCAAGCGCGAGGTTCTCCTACGTACCATAAATGTACGTACGACACGGGACTCACGTATTTCCTTCCTTCTGGAGAAAGCTACATTCAGAATTGTTACGCCTTTAAAATGTCATTGATTCCTATCGAGTTTGAACCCGCGAACCTCGGAATCGGAGGCGTGCAGAGTAACCACTTGTCCACGATGATGATGATAATGTATTAATTGTCATCATCATCATCATTCATGGATTAGGTCTGTTGACCCGTTCCGACTTCAGCCCATCTCTTTCTAGGTCTGCCCACATCTCGGGTGCCTTTAGGTTTGTATTTTGTTATTTGTTTTGGATATCTGTCTTCATTCATTCTGTCTATGTGTTGCTTCCACTTTTGTCTATATGTATCCATTTTATCAGTTATTGCAAATATTTCAAGTTCCTGTCTTATTTCTGTGTTCTTGATTCTGTCTTCCTTAGTGCACCCTTTAACAGATCTCAAAAATTTCATTTCTGCCGCCGTTATCCTACTTAGGTCTTGTTTTTTATGTATCCAGGCTTCTGAACCATAGAGTAGTACCGGTACTGCCAACATTTTATAAAATTTCAGTTGGGTCTCTCTTGTTGTTTTGTTATTTAGTGTTCGTTTTATCGTACCACATATTCGCTGGAATTTTGCTATTTTATTATTTATATCATTATCATAATTAAATGAAATGTCACATCCTAGATAATTGAGATGGTTCACCTGTTCTATGATTTTGTTTCCTATTACTATTTTGGATCTGATTTGATTTTTCCCTTGGAATGCCATTACCTTAGTTTTTTCTACGGATATTTTGAGATTATATTGTTCACATATATTATGTAGTTTAAAAATATTCCTCTGAAGTTCGTCTTCTGTATTTGCTACTATTACCTGTTCATCAGCGTATAATAATGTTTTCAAGTAGTGTGTTTTATCTAATTTTATTCCTTTATTTGTTTCTTCGTTCCATTTTTTTATTATATCATTGATGTATAGGTTAAATAAAACTGGAGAGATACTGCATCCTTGTTTAACTCCTTGATTAGTATGAATTTTATTTTTACTTACTTCATTTCTAGTTTTTATAACAAAATTTGTGTTCCAGTACAAACTCTTTATAGCTGCTATTAAGTGTTTCGGAATTCCTTTTTCTTTTAAAATTGTCCAGAGTTTTCCTCTGTCTACTTTATCAAATGCCTTGACAAAATCAATAAAAGCTATGTGTGTTTCTAATGTATTAATTGTAATAATGATAATAAAAATAATGTAATGATGATAATAACAATAGAAATATTTCTAAGTGCGCAAAGGACTATTTACCAAGTAGCTCCGTCATTGTTTGAACGAGCGAGCGATCTCCACTCACGCGAAAGGTATTGTGGGCAGTCTACACATAGGAGATTTTAGGAAAAATAATTATTTTTGGTAGTTTCCTTTCAAGACTCCACTTTAATACTAATTACAAAAAATGAACTGGTGTTCAGGTAATAATGTGGCATTTTTTGATTTTATAAAATGTTTGGTGAGGAAGGTCATTTGCATATTAATTGCATTTATGCCCTTCAGAAAAACGTAAATATTAACATACTAATTTTCAAGCGATAGAGCATAAACTCATCTGTAATGTGACTATCTTTTCAAGTTGAGGGAATATCCATACTTCGAGAAATGTATTTTATAAAAGAGACTATTTAAAACAGTACGATAAATTGACAGCTCTATTACTCTTTAATTACATCAAGCGCAGACTTGAAATTCGGTTCAGATATTCAGTATATCATAAAGTTTCACTGTAAAAAAAAATTGTAAACTTTTAAAGATGTGAGTTCAATTTTCACAATTTTTTTGCCGATTTCGTAAGGAATGTCCCGCAACTGGTTAAGGCTACAAACCGGAAGCTCGATGATTCGAGTCTTGGTGAGGTCAAGATTTTAAAGTGACATAATTTTTTTAGCGGACCTTCGTCCTGTAGTTGATTCAACCTCTAACTGAAATGGGTATCAGACTTTTGTTCTGGGGTAAAGGCGGCAGTCACGCAGGGCTAATAACCCGGATGAATTCTAGTGGCGATTGTCTAATAAAGGTATGAGCCTCCCAAGTCCTGAGGTTTACTTTTACATTATTAATCAACATTGACAAACGAATGAGGTTCGATTTTTTGTTTCGTTACTAAATACTGGTTTTTGAATTTAAACATTTTGTGGAAAAAATCAAGCTTCATATGTATTAAAAACATTACTAGAAAAAAGAATTTCTAACTTTACACACTTGACCTTTCGATGAACCTCCAGTATGTAGTGGAAAGTTTATTTCATGCCAATCTACAAGTTATGTCCGCCCACTGTCACTTTTTTGCATTGGGTATAGGCTGCTGCACTTCGCTAACAAAATTATGCACCCGAGCCGCAAACTATATTACGCAGTTGGTATGCATTTGTATTATGGAAATAGTTAATGACTGAACTAGTATATTTGTAGTGTAACATTAATATAATGCGCTTGCAGTATGTGGCGAATATGATACGGCCCTAATAGTGATTAAGGAATATGTTTAATGAATAAATAATGACTGAACTGAATATAGTTTAAAAATAAATTAAATATCATATTAGTAAATAGTTCTCACAAAAGGAGCGGTTGAAACCCTAAGTTAAAGAAGAAGTCATAAATATGTAACCCCTCTAATTAGAACTGAAATCCTTAAGCTGGGTCTAGCTTCAAAAATTACGTTTGGGAGAAACTTCAAACTCCAAAATTTACAATCGCGGAAAGCCCAAGTTGGCAAACATGCTCCCTAGCCGTGAGAATAAAATCACAAATGTAGGCGGGTATGTAAATAAAATATTTATGCCCTGAGAAGACATGTGATTGAATATTGTAACCAATCAAAATCAGAGTTAGGGTATACTACCATATATGGGAGTAAAGGGTCCTGACTTCGATACGAAACTCATGAGGACAAATTTAAGATACTGATACTCGTAAGATTAAGATCTAATTTTTTTTTTTTGGTTAAAATGTCTTGTAACAACGATTATGGACTTAGGGAAAATCTCTCGAACTCATAAGTCATTTTGCTTGTCCTCATTAGTGAAATATCGAAGGCCAGGGACAGAAAAGTTTTATCTTCACAGTGTAATGTGTACTGCCCCAAAGATTTACTTTTTCCGTTTCTACTACAAACATTTATTATAATTTTCATGTTTTATAATGATTTTAAAACATTATTACAATTTTTTATATATTCATCTACGTGCGCAAAATATAGAACCGTAGATTGGTCAATCTTCGCAATAAATTCCCAAACATGTTTTCTAAGAACCCAATATATCAAAACGAAACTGCACTACTTCTTTTTATTTCGTTAGGTTACGAAGTTGTTAGTTAGTGTACACCAAATCATTTTATAATTTAATTAATAATGACTAACTCACTGTCACAATCAAACACGTAGGTTCTTGGGCGCGCACCCATAAGCTCTCCATACATCCCTATTCTGATCTGTTTTCCAAACCCCTATATAATTTATTTACTTAAAATCATGGTTAATCTTATTCTCCCACCTCATTCTTCACCTTCCTACTCGGCGCTTTCCTTGTTTAATCTTCAGGAGTTTCCATGCCTCTCTTTTATTCCCCAGTTGTGTCACATGCCGTGCCCATTGCAGTCTACGAGACATAACTTATTATTATGTCCGGTTTCCATTAAGATAATGTAGTTCAACAACTGTTCGGTAGTCTTCACCATTCGCCTCTCTGTTCATCTCTGTTTGGTCCAAAAAATTTTCTAAGATCTTTTTCTCAAACATTCGTAATTTTTTCTCCTTCCTTAAAGTTAGAGTCCATGTTTCGCATCCATATAACATAACTGGGAAAAAACAGTTTTATATAAGTTTGAGTTTAATGGTTTTTTAGATAAGTTGGGACAAGAGTTCCTGTAACGTATAATAACATTCGTTTTCAGAATTGAGCCTGTGTTTAATTTCTGTGTGCATCCCATTCTTATTATTAATTATTGTTCATATTTTAGGCCTGTTTGAATTCAGCCACTTCTTAACATTTTTCCTCATTTATTATTAACTACTTCCAATATAAAATGTATTTCTATGTGTGACACATATTTGAATTTATTGATGTTTAATTTCCAGTCCCAATTTTTTAGCGTTATTGAATGGATTGTTTTAGTTATTTTATTGTACAATTGTAATTGGCTGCTCTATTATACAGATTCTTGCTAATAAGAGTACCTCATCTAATTCTTTGTGGGCTATACCCTGTACATTAGTGGCACCCTCAGAGGATGAATTAAAATATTCGGTATATAATTTCAACAAAATTGCCATCAAGTATAATATGAAAATTAATACACAAATAACAATTTTCATAGAAAAAACCTGTACATAGAAAAAATCACTGCGCTACAAACCGGAAGGTCGAGGGTTCAAGTCCCAATGGGGTCAAGATTTTTAAACTGACCCAAACCTTCTGGTGGCACTATGACCCTGGGGTCGACTCAGCCTCTAACTGAAATGAGTACCAGACGCTTGTTCTGGGGGTAAAGGCGGCCGTAACGCAGGGCTAACAACCCGGCTGACATAAAGTGCCGATTGTCTAGAAAAAGTGGGAGCCTTAACTTCCTACTACCCCAAGGGCCTCCCGAGGCCTGTTTGGGAACACTTTACTTTACTTACATAGAAAAAATATATAGATTCAAACATACTGGATAGGGTAAATTCATTTACCTATCTTGGATATACATTAACACATTTGAATGAAGCAGACATTTCAAATAAAATTATTAATTTTAATAGAATCATGGGAATAATAAATTGAATAATGAACCTTCAGTAGTCCAGAGAGACACCAGAGTACGGTTACGTGTAAACAAAACATTAGCAAGACCTGCATTTTGCAACGGCAGAGAGTCATGGAATTTGAGGAAAGGAGAGGGAAGCAAGATAACTTCTAGTAACTTCTAGTAAAATGAGATTTATTAGATATACAGCCGGGTTCAACAAGTGGGATTAGAAACGAAATAATGTCTTGAAATAACTATGTTTAGCACAAGTCATTAAGTACAATCTTTGAAAAAAATGATCGCGCAATTCTTGATGATGGAAAGAGTTTTGAAGAGTGATTCACACCACTAAGTTGTTACGTGTGCTGTCTCCTTTGAGTTCAAATCGAGTGACGTAAAATTCGTATCGTTCGCTTCAATGGAGTAGTCGGTAAGATACTCTATTGCATGACGCGGGTCCAGATTCGATCCTGGTCAGGAAGATTTTTTGTAACGTCGTTAATTTTCATAATGCCTACACATTACCAGGATTTGCTAAGTAAATTATTAATGTGTGTATATATATATTTATATACATACAAATTAATTAATTAAAGGAAACAGATCATATATGGAAAATGAATAACGATAGCACTCCATTACTTCGTTTACAAAACGCAAGATATAATATTATTTATTTCCACAACTAACGCAGAATGTGTCTGATTAACTTAAACTCCATCCATCCATTGTAATTCTGCCCGAGGGCAGGTCTTTCACTGCTATGCTTTGTAGCTTTACTAGGGAATTATAGGTGTGGTAGTTTCCCGTTGCTTTCCACACCGGTGAAGGATGATGATGATAAAGATGATTATGATGGCCGGATGATTTTCGGGGACCGTTGGGCCTCGAGACCACAGACAACTTAAACTAAGTCAAGTTAATATCTAATTTCAATACACAAGTAAGTTCTGGAATATTGCATCGCTTCACACACTCTCTGGCGGGGACGGTTGTGGTTAGTGGAGGGAACATCTGAGGTCGCGTGTTCGATCCGCTGTCATGTTTTCTCTCTCTCTCGTCCTTATTTTAATTCAATTTGTTTGCTTTCGTTTATTTGTTTTGCTTTGTTTCATTTAGAGAACTTATAACACTATTTATTTACGCAAAATTATTTTCCCTTGCACGACACACAACGAAATAGAACGGATTTTAGTTTCTCAAATAATTGTGTATTTGTGAACCAAGTAGCTGACCTGTGATCATGCGCAATGACTTCGTTCTGGGACTTAAAAAGTATCTGTGAGCCATTAATTCTTTCAAAGGCTCTACATACATGAATTCCAGAACGACTGGATGAATTATTTCGGAATGAATTCAGATAGTTTCCAAAGCCATGCTTCGTTATTGTCCAACAGGGAAGAGATCTCTGGGCCGTGCAAGGGATCTCTGGGCCGTCCAAGGAATCTCTGTGCCTTCCAAGGAAGCGCTGGATACAAAATTCTTCAGGGAAATCATAACAGGCCATAAATCTAAGACTTGGATGGATGATGAAGAAGAAGATAATACAATTTTTGCAGCACCTAAACTGTACCTATTTCGGTTTTGACGCTGTGTTCCTATTGCTCCCGTCCCTTGTCCATGCAAATGTTATTTACATTATTTCAGTCGTCATATCGTCCTGCTCTTGAAGAGTCCAGTGTTAGATCCGCTAACCTTGGTAATGTAAGAATGTAAGCAATTTATTTCGTTAAGTTATGAAAGGACAAATTAGTGTACATCCAATGCTTAAAAACACGTCACGGAAATTATAACAAAGATTGGTCATACTGATGCAAAGATGGTGCATTCCCGGTCTGACCAACTCCTTAAAGAGGATTATTCTTGTGGTTAGCCATGTTCTGGAATTTAGGTTAAGTTTAACTTAATTACTCTCCTGGTACTCCATTATCATTTCTCACCCACCCACATCATCGGGGTTACGTCTCTGCTGGGAAGTTCATAAGACCTGCGCATGGGGACTACAATCCTACAGTACTTAGAAAAATGCATTGTGAGGCATAAACTATAGCTTTTCTTGTTGATGTGTTTTGTGAAGTATGACAGGGAGAAGAGGAAACGCAGTGATGACATAAATTATATTATTATCGGTTAGCCAAAGAGTCCGTCAAACCTAACATCCATATCAAACACATGAATTGCTTTCAACATAACCTGAATTATACATCTTCACAATATGTACTGCAAGCGAGCTTGCATTATTTAGATCTAAAACCTAATTAACCCACGAGAGGATGGCAATATTAATAATATAATTTTCAACATTCTAAAGTATCGAATTCTAATCTGGTGGTAAGAAGTCAAACATGGCTTACAAGAATAAGTCCGATAAAAGGAGAAATATGCATCTATGTATAATCTATCATTGATTCTGGCACTAGTTAGAAAGAACCCAACAATGTCAGAGTTCAGTAGGTTGAATCAATTTTATTTTCATGTTCAAAGTAACTACTGTATAAAATAGTAAAACTTGAATATTAAAAAGACAACTTTCAACGACTTCTGTCGAAAGAGGTTCTGAAGCCAACATCTACATCTTAATATATATAATGTATACAATTCAGCTGTTGAATTTAAATAAAAAAAATGTGGCTCGATTACAAATTTGATATTTTCTGATATACCAGTGCAAACTTTTAAGCTTATTTGTGCATATTATATATATATACACACACAAATGTCAGGAAGCTTAGGGCCCAACGATCCCCGAAAATCGTCCAGCCATCGCCATCATTCTTATCATTATCATCATCATCCTTCAGTTTGGAAAGTAACGGGAAGCTACCACACCTATAATTTCCTAGTAAAGCTGTAAAGCATAGCATGGAGATGCTATGATTGAAGTGAAAGACCTGCCCTCGGGCAGAATTACTATGGATGCATATAGATCTTAATATATAAAAAATTCGTGTCACGTTGTTTGTCCGCGATGGAATCCTAAACTACTGGACCGATTTTAACAAAATTTTGCACACTGTGTGCAGTTTGATCCAACTTGTGACTTAGGATAGTTTATAACTAAATTTATAGTCGCATTATTTTTTTTATTGCAAATTATTTGTATATTATTTAACAAAGAGTATGTGAGTTCCATACAGATTCTAACAGATGGCGGTGTAATTATCTGTGAGTTCCATACGATTTTAACAAATGGCGGTGTAAGGTAATTTGGTAAGGTATTTGGTTTATTATTTAACAAAGAGAGATCCAGATGGCTGTGCTTTTTGTTGCAACCGCGAATTTCAATTGAATTACAAATATTGATTATTTCATAATTTAAATGTGTTCAGTGTTTATTTTATTTTCAATATTATTAATTTCGTGTGTAAGTATTAATTTTAAGTAATCTGGCTGAAAGACAGCAACTTAATTTAAATTTTCAACGTATACCTTGGCCACAGCAACGCGTGGCCTAGACATCTAGTGTATATACATGCTGCATTCTTTGATACTGGCATGTGGGATGATGCCGAAACATTGGAATCAGTGTCCAGAGGCCAATTTTGAATCCATTAAGCGGAGAACCCAAGAAAACTTCCGTAATCATATATATATATATATATATATATATATATCATCTGCATTTATGGATTAGGTCTGTTGACCCGTTCCGACTTCAGCCCATCTCTTTCTACGTCTGCCCACATCTCGGGTGCCTTTAGGTTTGTATTTTGTTATTTGTTTTGGATATCTATCTTCATTCATTCTGTCTATGTGTTGCTTCCATTTTTGTCTATATGTATCTATTTTATCAGTTATTGCAAATATTTCTAGTTCCTGTCTTATTTCTGTGTTCTTGATTCTGTCTTCTTTAGTGCACCCTTTAACAGATCTCAAAAATTTCATTTCTGCCGCCGTTATCCTACTTAGATCTTGTTTTTAATGTATCCAGGCTTCTGATCCATAGAGCAGTAGGCCTACCGGTACTGCCAATGTTTTATAAAATTTCAATTGGATCTCTCTTGTTGTTTTATCGTACCACATATTCCCTGGAATTTTGCTATTTTATTAGTTATATCATTATCATAATTAAATGAAATGTCACATCCTAGATAATTGAGATGGTTCACCTGTTCTATGATTTTGTTTCCTATTACTATTTTGAATCTGATTTGATTTTTCCCTTGGAATACCATTACCTTAGTTTTTTCTATGAATATTTTGAGATTATATTGTTCACATATGTTATGTAATTTAAAAATATTCCTTTGAAGCTCGTTTTCCGTATTTGCTATTATTACCTGGTCATCAGCATATAATAATGTTTTCAAGTAGTGTGTTTCATCTAATTTTATTCCTTTATTTGTTTCTTCGTTCCATTTTTTATTATATCATTGATGTATAGGTTAAACAAAACTGGAAAGATACTGCATCCTTAATTAGTATGAATTTTATTTTTACTTACTTCATTTCTAGTTTTTATAACAAAATTTGTGTTCCAGTACAAACTCTTTATTGCTGCTATTAAGTGATTCGGAATTCCTTTTTCTTTTAAAATTGTCCAAAGTTTTCCTCTGTCTACTTTATCAAATGCCTTGACAAAATCAATAAAGCCATGTGTGTTTCCTTGTTATATTCTCTTCTTTTGTTTATAAATTCTTTTATCGTAAATATATTATCCATACATGAACGCCCTGGTCTGAATCCACTTTGTTCTTCTGTTAACGTTACCTCTGCTATTTGTTTTAACCTAGATGTTAAGATTCTTGAGTATATTTTATAGCCTGCAGTTAAAATGCTTATTCCTCTGTAGTTGTTGCAGTCGTTACGTTCTCCTTTCTTAAAAATATATTGTACTATTGCTGTTGTCCAGGTTTCTGGTATTGTTGCTTGTTTCCAACATAAATTTAAAAAATGTAATAATCTCAGTTTGTCCCGCGCCGTAGCCGAGCGGTTAAGGTAGGAAGACTTGGCGCAGAGCTACGGGACTTGCGCTGGTTCGAGTCTCCATGGGGGAAGAAATTTTCTCATGGTATTTCGGCCAGTATGGGACCGGTGCCCACCCAGCATCGTGAGGCAATTGGGTAGCTACAATAAGTAGCGGCTCCAGGTTGAGGAACCAGCTATTACGGCTGGGGGGACTCGACATGCTAACCACATGTCACCCCTACACTGGCTGTTGATCATCTACCTCTGTGATTGACACATATGGATGTCAAGGGCCGGCAGCGGCTGGTAAAAGGGCAACCGCTGAAAAGTGGAAAGACCCTCAATCGGAATCGGAATAATCTCAGTTAAAAAAAAATCCTCCATATTTTATTAATTCCATATTAATTCCGTCTATTCCAGCTGCCTTTCTGTTCTTGGTTGTTTTCAGTACTTCTTCTAATTCTTCCATTGTTATCATATCTATTCCTGTCTCACAGTCATATATGTTATCTTTAATTATTTTATTTTCATTATACCACAGTTTTTTATAATGTTCTGCCCATTGTTTCTCCTCAATTACATTGATCTGTATTGTATCTTTTTCTTGTTTATTTAGATGTTTCATTACTTTATAGGCTATTTTTTGCTGCCCATGTATATCGTATTCTAGTCTACTTATATATCTATCCCAACTGACTTTGTGTGCTTTTTTTATTTCTCTTTTTCCTATTGCACTTTTATGTTTGTAATCAGCTCTTAATTCTAGTGTTCTATTCTGCAAATATTTGTGATAAGCCTCTTTTTTTATCTTTTATTATCCTCTCTAATTCTTCCTTCCATATTCTTAAACCCTTCTTGTTATATATTTTATATTTTGTTCCTAATGCCTCATATGCTGCTTTATCAATGCTTTCTTTTATATTATCCCATTCTCGGTTTATTTCTCCGGAAGTAGGTTTTAATATTAATTGTTCATTTAGCCTATTCTGATAAAGATTTTGTATACTTTTATCTTGTAATAAATGTACTTTGAATGTGGTCTCTTTATTTCTATATTTGTTTTTAGTTTTCTTCCATCTCGCTAATATATTTGTTTTTGAGATTACTAAATAGTGATCTGAATAAATATCACTTCCTCCAAATACTCTCGTATCTGTTAATAATGATGATGCTTTCTTATTGATTAACACATAATCTATCAGTGAACGAAAACCTCGTGCTGACCATGTGTATTTGTGAATATCTTTTTTCTTATAAAATGTATTTGTTATTTTAAAATCATTAATAATTGTGATTTGTTTTAATTCTTGTCCATTTTTATTTATAACATTTTCTCCATGGATCCCAATTACATTTGCCACTGGTTGATTCCCCACTCTAGCATTAATGTCTCCTAATAATATTATTATGTCGTTCTTGTTTATCTTATTTATTTCCTTTTGTAGAGTAGTATAAAATGTTTTTGTTTCTTAATCTCTCCCTTCTTCCGGTGCATATATTGCTATAATTGCCACATGTCCTCTATTATGCTTAAATCGCATTGTCATTATTCTTTCGTTAATACAATTATACGTGTCTATTTTGGATCCCCATTTCTTATCCACAAATATCGCCACTCCTGCTTTCGCTCTTTCTTTCTGATTTACTCCACTGTAAAACATCATCACATCATTTATCATTTGTGATCCTTTCAATTTTTTCTTTGTTTCTGAGGTAGGTAATATATTTATATTTTTCATTTCGTTTGTTAGTTCGAATTCTTTGCTTCCCAAGCCTCTGACATTCCAAGTCGCTATTTTAAGCTGGTCAAGTATTCCAAAACTCTATTTTTATATTTTTTCTTGCTGTGGTCGTCATAAGGTTTATCAATCCGGCTTTTCTTCTGCTGAAGTTTATGAGTAAGTTATTTTTTACTAGTAGAGGTTACCAGCCTCTAGCCAAACCCCTCTTCCTGGAGGGCAGGGAACTGCAATTTCGGAGTGTTCGTCTCCTAGAGAAGTTGCCTTCACTAGGGCTTTGGAGACTTCTCTTCTCCCAACGTAACTCTATGGATGGGGCCCTACCCAGGTACTACCCACTGGGCGAGTGGGACCTGGAGCTCACAAAAGGGCAGGGGCGCCTACTCCCTGGAATGGACTACCTCTTTCAAGGGGTACCACTCTGTTACCCTAATATATATATATATATATATATATGCTACGCCTAAATAAATGAAATATTAAAGGCTAATTAAATTATATGGTATACACTTAGACGAACCAAACATGGCGGTTGCTAGTCCGTTTTTAGTTTCGGATTTCAGATAAACCTCACTTCTAATTGTCGGATTTCACTCATATTTTTAATAATACCTACCTCGGTTTATTTTAATAGGATATACCTAATCAGCTTTAGAAAATCCACAACGGTCAGCAGAGCGGAAGAGTTATACCTTCTGTTAGGGTTAATAAGCAAACGGCTTGATATTGAGTCGTAGATGGCAGCCTAAATATAGGCAGAGGTTTTTTGACAATAATTGGAATATATTGCCCAGAAAATGGAAGAAAAGAAGAAACGAAACAGTTCTATGATACATTACAAGAAGATCTAAATACCATAAATAAAAACGACCATATTGTTGTAGCAGGCGATTTCAATCGAAGAGTAGGAAAACCCCAATAAAAGTTGTACTAGGATCAAATGGAGAACAAGTATTAAATGAAAATGGAAAATCCTTATTACAATTTTCAGCGTTTAATGAACTTAAAATTACAAACACATTCTTCAGACACCTTGACATCCACAAATATACGTGGACACGGAGATGAAAAAAGTATAAATGACTATATTCTTATAAATAAAAAACTTTCTTCATGTATACAAGACACGAGAGTGTATAGAGGTAGCGATGTAGGATCAGACCATTACTTACTTATGTCTAAATTTAACTTATTAAAAATATGGAAGAAGTTAAAACGTAGGGAGTTAATTTCTAAAGAAACATAGATGGTACATCTGTTAAGAGACAATAGTGTTAAATACCTATATCAAACAAGAATGAATGAATATGTAGAGGAAATAAATGATCAAACATATGGAAACAATATAAATTTAATGTGGGAAATATTGATAAATATTTTAGATAAAGTAGCATCAGAAACTCTAGGGAAAAGAAGGAAGAAATATACGAAAAGGAGAATAGATATTTGGAATGAAGACATAGCGGAAAAAATAAAGGACAAGAAACAAGTATATCTTAAATTTCTACAGAGCAGATCTATCATCAGCATCAACAACAACAAGGATTAGGCCCAATGGCCTGTTCCGTTCTCATTATATGTCGAATTGGTCCTTCCATCTCTTCAATGGTCTTCCCAACGTTCTTCTCCCTTTTGGTTTATAATTATACATTCTTCTTGGTATGCGCTGTTCATTCATTCGTAATACGTGATGAAGATAAGCATTTTGGTAATATGTTATTCTTTCACAGAGATTAAATATATTAAGTTCTGTTCTTGTATCTTCGTTTTCCATTTTATCGGTCCTTTGCTATCCTGCTATTGCTCTCAACATCTTCACTTTAGCAGCCTCTATTTGTTTACTATCTGCCTTTGTTAATGTCCAGGTTTCACCCATATATAAGAGATGGAACTGCCAATACTTTGTAAAACTTCAAAATAGTTTCTTTTCTAGTCTTATTCAATAAAGTGCGTTTAATTGTGCCATAGATAATTGAATCGTTGTATTTTAGCGTGTTTATCTAAATTTCCTTCATTGCCTAAATGACAACCCAAATAATTAATATTCTGAACTTGGTCTATAATTACATTGTTTATCACTATTTTTGTTCTTATTGCACAGTTTCCTTTCAGGGCTAATATTTTTGTTTTAGATGTAGATATTCTTATTTTGTATTTTAGAGAGATATTATATAATGTATAAAGCAGATCTACAGACGAAAATATTGAATATAAACGAGAATCAGCAATTGTTAAAAGAGAAATTAGAAGAATCAAGAGAGAGCATTGGGACAGATATGCGTCGAATCTAGAACATGATGTACACGGACACCAAGCTAGAGCATAAAAAGTTATTAAACGTTTAAATAAAAACGAAAAGGACACAATACGGTTAAATCCTATACCTCTTACACAATGGGAACAACATTATACATCGTTGTGGACAAACTTAGAAGAACAAACAATAGCCTTAAGAGAAAATGACCCAAATGTGGATAGTATTATGTTTGAAGAGCTAATGTTAACAATGCAAAATTTGGAAACAAGAAATCGCCTGGATAAGATCATCTAAACATAGAATTATTTAAATGTGCATCGATTACATTCATTGTTATGTTTCTTGAATTTATAAACTTTTGCTGGAAAACGGGTTCTGTTCCGGATGAATGGAAGGACGCAATAACTGTTCCGATATTTAAAAATGAAACAGAAGAGAATATACAAATTATAGAGGAATACGTTTATTAAATTCAGCTTATAAGATATATGCAAAAATGTTATCATATAGAATAAATAAAATAGCTGAAACACTATTACGTGAGGAACAAAATGGATGTACGAGAAAGGGTAGGTCAACTATAGATTGCGTTTTTACAAGGGCCCAATTGATAGAAAAAAGAAAAGAATTTAATTTATCCACGTATATAGCTTTTGTTGATTATACTAAAGCATTTGATAGTGTAAGTAGAAATAAATTATGGAACATACTAGAAATGAAAGGGATTCCTCAACACCTTATAAGAGCCATTCAGAGTTTATATATAAAAACAAATTTTAAAATAGACTACTGAGATAAAATTAGTATACGAAACATAGAAAAAAACCAGGGAGTAAGACAAGGGTGTCTATTGTCGCCAGTATTGTTTAATTTATACTTGGACCATGTCATAAATGAATGGCAAAAACAAATTAATATAAATAGTGTATTGACAACTCTGCTTTTTGCAGACGACCAAGTAATAATGACAGCATAAAAAAATGCTCTGCAACAATTCCTTTATACATTAAATAATATCTCTCTAAAATCAATTTAAGAATATCTACATCTAAAACAAAAATATTAGCTCTGAAAGGAAACTGTGCAATAAGAACAAAAATAGTGATAAACAATGTAATTATAGACCAAGTTCAGAATTTTAATTATTTGGGTTGTCATTAGGCAATGAAGGAAATTTAGATAAAACAACTAAAATACAACGATTCAATTATCTATGTGGTACAAGTAAACGCACTTTATTGAATAAGACTAGAAATAAACTATTTTGAAATTTTACAAAGTATTGGCAGTTCCATCTCTTATATATGGGTGAAACCTGGACATTAACAAAGGCAGATAGTAAACAAATAGAGGCTGCTGAAATGAAGATGTTGAGAGCAATAGCAGGATACCAAAGGACCGATAAAAAGAAAAACGAAGATATAAGAACAGAACTTAATATATCTAATCTCTGTGAAAGAATAACATATTACCAAAATGCTTATCTTCATCACGTATTACGAATGAATGAACAGCGCATACCAAGAAGAATGTATAATTATAAACCAAAAGGGAGAAGAACGTTGGGAAGACCATTGAAGAGATGGAAGGACCAATTCGACATATAATGAGATCGGAACAGGTCATTGGGCCTAACCCTTGTTGTTGATGATGATGATGATGATGAGATGGCAGCCCCATCAGATATCTTACGCTGCGAGACGCCAGTAACGTCTTCAGGGGACATCAATATTTATACTTTCAAGTCTCAAGGTAGAAAATGCTAGCAGATTCAATATGTTCAAACTATTAGATAGAAATACACAATATAGAGATGAATGGATGGACCCCATCAATAGAATGGATAACAATAGAATTCCGAAACAGATTCTTCATTACAAACCACTAGGACGAAGAAATGTTAAAAGATCCAGTAAAAGATGGATAGACCAAATCTAACATGAGATCGGAACAGACCAGCTGGTCTGATTCTTGATGCTGCTGCTGATCATAATCAGTTGTATTGTTAAACATCGAAAATTAGACCGTTAGAGCAATGTTTAATTTTCACTTATATCTAATGGTTTTAGAGGGTCCTATTGTGAATCTAAACCATCCAGGACCCACTCAAACATACACAAAATTCATCAAATAGGTCCAGTCGTTTAGACAGTTTTTAGTTTCGGGTTTCATGTAAACCTCCACTTCTAATTGTCAGATTTCGCTCATTTTTGGGCAATACGTACCTCTGTTTATTCTAATAGGAAATAGGCCTACCGAGTTTTTTATGAAACATTAACAATTATGTTCGTTAGAGCTATTTTTAAATTTTCACTTCAGGTGAACTCTTACACCTAATGGCTTTAGATTGTGACTCTAAACCATCGAGGGACCCAATCAGACACACACACAAAAATGCATAAAAATCGGCCCAATCGTTTAGGAGTAGTTCACTGACAAACACACGAACGGAAGAATAATACAGTCATCATCATCATCATCATCATCATCATCCATGCATGCATTAGGCCGTGTGGCCTGTTATGGTCTCAAAGAGGAATTTTCCATCCAGCGCTTTTTTGGACTTCCCAGCGATCTTTTGCCTTGGGGAAGTAGCGAAGTATGGCTTTTAGAATTCTATGAGACGGCATTCGTTGAAGATGCGCTTTCCAGTTGTTCTCGAACTTTTGTAAATGGTGAAGAATGGGTTCTACATCCAACTCTTCCATAATTTCCTCATTTCTTTTATGGTCCCACTCTGTGTAGCCTACTGTGTGGCGCATAAATCGCATCTCATTTGCTGCTATTCGGCTTTCATCTCTTCTTCGTATTGTCCATGCTTCAATATATCTTAATACTGGTTTTGCGAGAACCTTATAAAGCCGTAATCTTACGTTCTTATGTACTAAAGATGGTTTCATTGTATTGTTAATTATCCCCGTTGTATTTGTAAAATGTGTATTTTCTTTGATATGTCAACTTCGTCCCCTCCATGGTATCTTTACCTTGTCGTGGCGGACTGGCTTGCGTGCTTAAATGATCCTGAGAGCTATGCCGGCGGTAGCATTGTTGCCGATAGGGTTACCCATGCTGGACTGATCGAAGGTGATAAGCCAGACGAAAAAAGTACCTTGGTCGAAAGAGTGAGGATCTTCCACCGTAAAAATACAACCATCAAGAAATGCGGACATGGGTTCAACTGGGGTAAAATTTCCGCAGGTCAAATAGTCCCCCATTCGGTTCTCCGGGCGGGGACTACTTCAGGGAACCCATGCCAAAGGCACAAACACAGGGACATATTCCTAGGAACATGGGATGTTAGGACTCTATACAATAGCGGGACACTAGAGATATTAACGCGGGTATTAGATAAATAGCCCTTCGATATAGCCGCCTTACAGGAAGTTACGTGGCCAGGAGAAGGTAGTCAGGAATCAGGAAGTTTTGCATTATACTACGGGGGTGCAGAAAGACCTTCATTTGGAAGGGGTTTTTTAGTCAGAAGGAGGATCCTATCCGCTATCCGAGATATTAAGGTTCTTAGTGATAGGATATCATACATAATTCTAAAGGGTAAACAACATGATTTTATAATTGTAAATGTAAATTCTCCCACAGAAGATAAAGGTGAAAAGATCAAGGATGAGTTCTATGAAGAATTAGAATGCTTATTTGATAGCCTTTCACGATATCATATGAAAATTGTCTTAGGAGATTTTAATGCAAAAGTGGGGCGGGAAGATATATTCAAACCAACAATAGGCAAATTCAGTCTCCATGAAGATAGTAACGACAACCGGGTTAGATTAGTCACATTTGTCATTGTTAAGAGCACAACATTTCAGCATAAGAATATTCATAACTATACCTGGACGTCCCCAGATGGAGAAACTCGGAACCAGATAGATCATGTATTAGAGGATAAACGCTGGCACAGTAGCATCATCGATGTTAAATCAGTTAGAGGGACAGACTGCAATTCGGATCATCATCTGGTCAGAGTGAAAATCAGACACCGGCTATCGCTTATGAGAGGAACAAACGCTAAAGATGATTCTGTAAAATTTGAATTAAAAAAACTTGAAAAATGATGAAATATGGCAAGAATACCAAATCAAAATTGCTAATAGATTTGAAGTACTGGAATCTTCAGATGGCAATATGGCAAACGAAGAAGAAACTGATATAAATAAAGAATGGGAGGCTATAAGAGATACTATTAAATTGTCAGCATCACAAAGCATTGGTTGTTTAAAAAGGAGGCAAAACAAGAAATGGTTTGATGAGGAATGTGTCGATATTGTAAAGAAAAGAAAGCTAGCAAAAATGAAATGGTTACACGAGCCAAATGAGGTAAATTTAGAGCAATTGGGTAGTATTCGATGGGAAACCACCAAGTTACTAAAGAGTAAAATGAGGGAATATTTGAGAGAGAAGATTAATGATCTTGAAATAAACACAAAAAATAGGAACATCAGAGAATTATATCAGGGAATTAGTATAGAGAAGAAAGGGTTTCAGGCTAGAACAAACATAATTCGAAATGAAAATGGGGATATGATTGCAGATTCCAGGAGTATATTAAATAGATGGAAAAGTTACTTTACTCAGCTATTAAATGTACATACAGAACAGGACATTGAGGAGGATAATTTACAGACAGCAGAAATGCTAGTCACAGAACCAATGCATTAGAGTTTGAAATGGCGATTGAAAAATTGAAGATGTATAAAGCATCAGGTTCAGATGAGATCCCAGCAGAACTGATAAAATCAGGGGAGATAATTGATGGACAAGATACGCTGGTTGCTTAGTATGATTTGGGAAAAAGAAGCTATTCAGATGAATGGAAGGAATCAATTATCGCACCAATTTATAAGAAAGGAGATAAAACTAATTGCAACAACTACAGGGTCATCTCATTACTTTCAACTTCGTACAAAATTCTAACAAATATATTAGTAAGCAGACTTATTCCCTATATTGATGACATTCTAGGAGATCATAAAATGTGCATTTAGAAGAAATAGGTCTACAACAGATCAGATTTTTAGTATAAGACTGATTTTAGAAAATAAATGGGAATATAATAGTACTATACATCAACTATGTGTAGACTTCTAAAAAGCATATGATTCAATTAAGTTATATAGTATCCTGCTGGAGTTCGGAATTCCTAAAAAGTTAGTTAGACTTATACGAATGTGTCTAAATGGCATAAAGAGTAGGGTGCGTGTAGGCAAACAGTTTTCGGGACACTTTTGAAATCCAGAATGGGTTGAAGCAAGGAGATGCACTATCTCCTCTACTATTTAATTATGTACTAGAGCATACCATTAAATCTTTAGAGAATGAGGAAGGGTTAGAACTCAATGGTATTAATAAACTGTTAGTTTATGCAATGATGTAGTATTATTGGCCGATAGCGAGGAGATACTAAAGGACAAAACGCACACACTATTGAGTAACACTAAAAAATTAGGACTGGAAGTAAATATCAATAAAACTAAATATATGGTCACACGTAGAATTCATTATATAATGGAAATGGACAGCTAATGACAAATGCGGGAAATTTTGAGGAAGTGGCTGAATTCAAATACCTAGGAACAATAATCACAAATAGGAATGAGATGCACAAGAAATTAAAAATAGGCTAAATTCTGGAAATGCGTGCTATTATGCATTGCAGAGACTCTTGATTTTCCAACTCCTTTCAAAAAACGTTAAACTGATAATATATAAAACTATTATTCTACCAGTTATATTATATGGGTGCGAAACATGGACTCTTACTTTAAGGGAGGAAAGGAGATTACAAGTATTTGAGAATAAAGTACTTAGGAAAATTTTTGAGCCAAAGAGAGATGAACAGACAGGTGAATGGAGAAGACTACATAACAATGAACTACATTGTCTTTATAGGAAGCCAGATATAATAAGAACAGGTAAGTCTCGTAGACTGCGATGGGCAGGACATGTTACACGTATGGGGAATGAAAGACTTGCATGGAAGCTTCTTGTAGGAAAGCCAGAGGGAAAACGTCCAGTTGGTAGACCAAGAATGAGGTGGGAGAACAACATTAACTATGATTTGAGGGAAGTGGAATATACAGGGAATGATTGGAAATCATTCGCTCAGGATAGGGATGTATGGAGAGCTTATGTCCGCGCGGCCATGAACCTACGGGTTCGATAGTGCCAGTGACTAAGTAAGTAAGTAAGTAAGTAAGTATATCAACTTCATCTTGAAATGTTAATTTAAAACCCATTATTAGAATTATACAGCATATTCGTATTATCTGTTGTTTCTTGAAATGATAAAAGTTTTAATGTTTTTACTGCCTGTATTGACTTATAATCATTATGGTAACCATTGAACTAGTTCTTTTTATTATTATTAGCATCATTATTATAATTAGTACGAGTATATTTGAGAATACATTTTTTAAGAAAATGTTACACCAAAGATAGATTAATAAACAGGCGAATGGAGAGAACTATGTAATTGTGAGCTATTATCTTTATGGGAAATCTGATATAATAAGATTAGTGATGGGTAGAGCGAATCGGCACGAATGGGGAATGAAAGAGGATAGAATCTCCTTCTAGGAAAACCAGATGGAAAGCGCCAGTAGATATGCCAAAAATTAAGTAGGAGAATAACATTAATCATGATTCGAGAAAAGTAATTATATGATTGGAAAACATTAGCTCAGGACAGGAGAGCTTATTTTCGCGCGGCCATGACCCTAAGAAGGGCTCGATTAGTGTTAGTGAATTAGTTTTAGCATATTATTATTATTATTATTATTATTATAATCATCATCATCATCATCATCATCGATTCTTTATTGAATCAATAAATCAATAAATAGAGTGAACATAATACAAGTGCTCTGAACTGAACTGAACTCACTGGCACTATCGAACCCGTGGGTTCATGGCCGCGCGGACATAAGGTCTCCATATATCCCTATCCTGAGCCAATGAAATACAAGTGCTCTAATCTTAAATTTAATTCCTTGTGGTGAATACAATTAAATGTCAGATACATTTTGAGTCACGCGCCTATGGTTTTCTAAAAATAATATATTTTTGTTGGTACATTAGTGATGATCAGCATTGGCTTGATTTTCGCACTGAACATAGAAGACATTAAATCCGTTTTGTTTGACACGTTTCGATTTCTTTATTTTAGCACAAATTAATTAAAAAGAGACGGATTGAAATGAACATTTTAATTAATATTACGGAAGAGGGATTGGAAACATTCAAATGGGCGTATTATTTATTTAGCCTGGTGGAGTTTTGAATGTTATTAAAAAAATATTAATGGAAAAGTTGTATATTGTACAATATATTTTTACTTGTCTACTTACCCACAGAATTTATAATTAAAATCTATGAACTTATATTAATTCCACTCTATATATTGTGATGTTATGCTAATTATTATTATTATTATTATTATTATTATTATTATTATTATTATTATTATTATTATTATTATTATTATTGAAATACTTGCATGGAAGCTTCTTGTAGACAGCCAGAGGGGGAAAAAAAAACGCCCAGTTGGTAGACCAAGAATGAGGTGGGAGAATAGCATTAACTATGATTTCACGGAAGTAGATTATACAGGGAATGATTAGAAAGCATTAGCTCAGGATAGGGATGTATGGAGAGCTTATGTTGGTGCGGCCATGAACCTACGGGTTCGATAGTGCCAGTGAGTAAGTAGGTATTATTATTATTACTATTATTATTATTATTTATTAGGCCTATTATTATTATTATTAGGCCTATTATTATTATTATTATTATTATTATTATTTCTCTTAAGTTTACTTTGAAATAAATGTTTCCTTCGGTTGCGTGAAATAAGAAGCTAAGGTGATCTTAACTCTATCAAGTTAAATAAATATATATACTTTTAATTATTATGTATTATATAAATGCATTCTGTCGTTGATAGTAATTATAAAATATATGTAGGTTTACATAAATATGAATTTTGGAATTTCTGATAAATTAAATGTACAATCTATAATGTCGCATGATATAATTTCCAAGGTCAATGATGTCTCATTCCTACAACTAAAACCCACGAGTAGATTTCGAGTAACATGACATTGTATTGTGTTCTAAAAATATCCTCCCATTAATGTAATTCCTCCTCTGTAACCCCGTAAAAGATCTATAAAATAACGGAAGTTTTCTATTTACAGATATAGGAATCAGTCATCTTGTACATGGGTAACCCATGCACTTCTATGTAGCTACTTTGGCACTTCCCTAGATTTAGTATGAGTGGATTTTATTTCAGTCTGTCTCTCCAAATGGGCCTATTAATACACTCTCATGTCTTCTTCCTATCCGGCCACTCAAGTCTCCAGCCAATATATTTTTTCTGGATTTAGTAATTTCGTTCAAAACATTGTTGAGTTATTGATTTTATATTCAATATTTTTTTTCTAAATACGCTCATCCTCATTAATAGTGAATGTTCTTATAAAAATGTTAATTTTAATTATGTACTCATTGCAAAAAAATATTAGCACTCGAAATGGAATTCTTACGATGTTTATCCAGAAATTATAAAATGGACAGAATGAGAAATTAAATACTTATGCAACTATGAATAAAGAAATTCAATTCAAAATTTTGTAAAATAAAAACAATTGCAATGATATAAACATGTAAAACGACTAGATGATGAAAACTGACAAACATTTTTAATTATATTCCAGCGGGATGGAGAACTAAAGGTACGCGAAAAACACCTGGCTGCGGTACATAAAAACAGCGATGATGAATAAGGATTGTTAGACAGCAATTTGGAAGACAGAGATAATAATTGGAGAAAAATTATGAGTATAGAACAATTGTCATAGGATAATAATTATAACCTGTTCATGATGAATAGTATTTCATTTAACATAGCTCTTAAATATCTTAGGCCATTAGCAATTTAAATCTGGACATAAAGTGGCCGACATATTTTTTAAGAATTAGATTATTTTATGTGCCGTAGATCTACGAATGGGATCTTCGGCTTTATTTTATCTTCGGAAAGAAGGCATGGCCACGATTTTCACGCCTTTAAACATGCATTGACACTGGCAAGATTTCAACCCGAAAACTTCGGAACTAGAGGCGAGCATCGGGACCGAATTACCTAAGTTTGAACAGAGGTTTTGGTAAAATGAATTTTTATTCCTATTTTCAATATTATATTCTACTATAATTATTATAAAATTATAGAATATTCACCTGAAAGGTCCGTCTCTTCAACTTAATTATCATTTAACTGTAGCGCTTTCGGGACTTGTCCCATCATCGGCAGGATTCAAAACTGGTGAATATTCTATAATTTTATATTAATTTTGAATAAACCTCAACGGAACACATCATGAATCTTATAAAAGTTGACTATAATTATATTATTACTATACTATAATTGTATTATTAACTATTATTACATTACTAACAATTTTAAAAATACGAACCTCAAAGCTAGAGTCTGTCAATTCTTCAGACAATACGAAGAAAAAAGGCCCGAGGAAAAATAAAAAAAAATGATGAAAAATTACTGTTCATAAAGAATAATCAGTGTAATCCTCATGAATAATAAAAAAACGTAAATATCTCGAAAATATCTTCACTGGCACGATAGCCTCATTTCTGCCGAGGACGTCTTCAGATGCTTACACGAGTCTTCACTATCCAAAGCCAAACTTTACCAGTTAACTCCCTACGTCCTGATGCTATTAAAAAATAATCCTCCACTCCCAGTCTTGGTCAACTATATAATTTCTACAGTTTACAGTTATAGCTTCTCATTAACTCGTGTCCGGTTATATGAGATGCGATGAACCCAATTACATTGGTGATCTGTGAATAACAAGGACGTCAACTGTCCACACTTGAAAAACCACCACAGGGGGAGGTGAAATTAAATGAAACAAAATGAATGAGATTACTGTGGATAAATAGTGGAATGGAATTTGAGACAGGGTAAAACGGAATATAAATTATAAATGTTATTTATCTAATATATTTAGTATATTTGACTTCCAATCAAAACGAAACTTTGAGAAAAATCTGTCCAGACTCCGCTTCCTTCTACCACGAAACCCACATGGAGTGAACGAGACCCGATCTCGGGACCCCAGCGATGAGAGGCGGGTATATATATATATATATATATATATATATATATATATATATATATAATTTATTTTTTAAACAGGGCCAACAAATTGTGTGACGATCTTTATTTGAAATATATACGGTAATGTTTCATCTAACATTGACATGACCACGTTTTAGATTCACGAGACAAAACAGATCTTATAAGAACTTTATACATCATCAGTTTTAATTTTTCTGAATATTCCTTTGAGATTTTAAATGCTTTACTAAAACCATGGAAGCATCTATTAGCACAAAACGTACTTTTTTTTATTACAATTTTAGTGTCAATTTCTGGTCTAAGGTAGATAAAAATATGAACAATGCATTCAAAGATAGTTTACATTAAATAGAGTCCAAATTCCCATAATTTATGTAAATTTTACCGTCATAATACAATAAAAACATGTACAACCCTTCCTTGCTCTCCAGTGTATTCCATTTGCATATTATTTTCTGCATTACTTGCAACAATAAGGATGTTTTTATATTTTCACTGATTAAATACACGCTTCTAAGCAAAATAATTTCAGTGTTATTATTATATTCTTCTTCTTCTTCTTTCTCTGCCTTCTGCTGGTGTAAGCAAACCGCCTGTTGCGAGACTACGTGAATTAGTGAATCCATCTGTTGTAGGGTTTCCTCAGATCTCAGCTATCCTATGGTTGGTAATATAGTACTTTCAACGGTAACCGGAATAGTGGCATTCTGAAAATATGGTGTTTTCATTAATATGATATATACTTCCATATATGTGCCATCTACCTTCCATTTGTTTGTTGGATCTTACCATGTATTTTATCTCTTAATGTCTTATTCTTCTTCTTCCTCTAACCATGAAAGCTGGCAGCTTGTTACGTGTTCATTCACTACGGGTCCGGGTTGTGGTGACGTCCTTCCATCGTAGTTGTGGTCTTCTTAATGGCCTTTTCTGCTGAGGTGTCCAGTCACGTACTTTCTTCACTAGTCTACTGTTTTCCATTCTATCCATGTGATCGTTCCAATTTATACTTTATATTCAGAGGTTTATAGGTTCATTATCACAATCTTCTCTAATAACGGAGCTGCGAATTTTCTCTTTCAGCGATTTTCCTACGATGTTCCTTAAAACTTCCATTTCGGTTGTTTCATTGATTTGTATTATTTTTTGAGTTTCTATTCGGCATTCACAACCATATTTTAGAACTGATCTTATGACAGATTTGTAATTCTTACTTTTCTATATATTCTTAAAGTTTTATTTTTCCAAACAGTATTGTTTAAACATCCCGATATTTTGTTTGAATTGTTTGCTTGATGGAGGATTTCATCTGTTATTCTGTTGCTGATATTAATTTCTATTCCTAAATATTTGATTTTCATGACCTTTTTCTATACGTTTCCCTTCTATTGCTAATTTGACACGTCGTGGGTTCTTGGATAATGCCATTGATTTGGTTTTATTTGCTGAGATTTTCATGTTATATTTTGCTGCAATCATCATAAATTTGTGCAATAGCATTGACACACAGCGGCCTTGAAGTAATCCTTTGGTAGTATAAATGTTTCTATATAGCTTCCTTCCCATTTTAATTAGGCATATTTTCCTGGATTTATTAACTTTAATATTTTATTGTGTTTTCAGCTATTTGTGTTGCTTTTAGTGCTTACTATAATGATTTCCTCGGGACACTATCGTATACCTTTTCCAAATCTATGAACATCAATGTTACGTTTCTTGACTTGTCCTTGCATTTTTCCAATAATAGTCTTAGTGTGAAAATGTGATCTATACAGGAAATTCCAGCAGTAAATCCACATTGTTCCTCAGTGTCAATGTATTGTTCTTCTATATATTTTTTCACAGTTTTAATAATAATAATAATAATAATAATAATAATAATAATAATAATAATAATAATAATAATAATAATAATAATGATGGTATTAATGATGACGATAATGTTGATGGTGATGATAATGATGTTGATATTAATAACAACGATGTTAATAATGATGATGATGGTAGCGATGATAATGATAATAATGATAATAATAATAATAATAATAATAATGTAAAAATACAACCGTCAAGAAATGCGGACCATGGGTTCATCTGGGGCAAAATTTTCCGGAGGTCAAATAGTCCACATTCGGTCTCTCCGGGCGGGGAATACTTCAGGGAACCCATGCCAAAGGCTCTAACACAGGGACTTGTTCCTATGAACATGGAATGTTAGGACTTTATACAATAGCGGGACACTAGAGATATTAACGCGGGAACTAGATAAATCGTCCTTGGATATAGTCGCTTTACAGGAAGTTAGGTGGCCAGGAGAAGGTAGTCAGGAATCAGGAAGCTTTGCATTATACTATGGGGGAGCAGAAGACCTTCATTTGGAAGGGGTTTTTTAGTCAGAAGGAGGATCCTATCCGCTATACGAGATATTAAATTTGTTACTGATAGGATATCATACATAATTCTAAAGGGTAAACGAGATGATTTTATAATTGTAAATGTATATGCCCCCCCAGAAGATAAAGATGACAAGATCAAGGATGAGTTCTATGAAGAATTAAAATGCTTATTTGATAGCCTTTCACAATATCATATGAAAATTCTCTTAGGAGATTTTAACACAAAAGTGGGGCGGGAAGATATATTCAAACCAACAATAGGCAAATTCAGTCTTCATGAAGATAGTACGACAACGGGGTTAGATTAGTCACATTTGCCACATCAATGATCTCATTGTTAAGAGCACAACATTTCAGCATAAGAATATACATAAATATACCTGGACGTCCCCAGATGGAGAAACTCGGAACCAGATAGATCATGTATTAGTGGATAAACGCTGGCACAGTAGCATCATCGATGTTAGATCAGTTAGAGGGACAGACTGCAATTCGGATCATCATCTGGTCAGAGTGAAAATCAGACAACGGCTATCGCTTACGAGAGGAACAAACGCTAAAGATGATTCTGTAAAATATGAATTAAAAAACTTGAAAAAAGATTAAATGCGGTAAGAATACCAAATCAAAACTGCTAATAGATTTGAAGTACTGGAATCTTCAGATGACAATGTGGCAAACGAAGAACAAACTGATATAAATAAAGAATGGGAGGCTATAAGAGATACTATTAAATTGTCAGCATCAGAAAGCTTTGGTTGTTTAAAAAAGAGGCAAAAGAAGAAATGGTTTGATGAGGAATGTGCCGACATTGTAAAGAAAAGAAAGCTAGCAAAAATGAAATGGTTAACGAGCCAAATGAGGTAAATTTAGAGCAATTGGGTAGTGCTAGACGGGAAACCACCAAGTTACTAATGAGTAAAAAGAGGGAATATTTGGGAGAGAAGATTAATGATCTTGAAATGAATGCAAAAATAGGAACATCAGAGAATTATATCAGGGAATTAGTATAGAGAAGAAAGGGTCTCAGGCTAGAACAAACATATACGGAATGAAAATGGGGATATGATTGCAGATTCCAGGAGTATATTAAATAGATGGAAAGGTTACTTTAATCAGCTATTAAATGTACATACAGAACAAGACATTGAGGAGGGTAAGTTACAGACAGCAGAAATGCTAGTCGCAGAGCCAAGTGCATTAGAGATTGAAATGGCGATTGAAAAATTGAAGATCTATAAAGCATCAGGTTCATATGAGATCCCAGCAGAACTGATAATATCAGGGGGAGAAAATTGATGGACAAGATACGCTGGTTGCTTAGTATGATTTGCGAAAAAGATGCTCTTCCAGATGAATGGAAGGAATCAATTATCGTACCAATTTATAAGAAGGAGATAAAACTGATTGCAACAACTACAGGGGCATCTCATTACTTTCAACTTCGTACAAAATTCTAACAAATATATTAGTAAGCAGACTTACTCCGTATATTGATGACATTCTAGGAGATCATCAATGTGCATTTAGAAGAAACAGGTCTACAACAGATCAGATATTTAGTATAAGACTGTGGCGTTTTTAAAGAACAAAACCACGGTCTGCCTACCATTTGTGCTGAGGGGGGTTGAAAAAGCACGCTCTGCACAACCATTTGTGCTGAGGGGGGTTGAAAAGAACCCTTTAACCACGCTGCAAGCTACCATTTGTGCTGAGGGGGGGTTGAAAGGACCCTTTAACCACGGTCTGCTAACCATTTGTGGGTAAATAAACCACACTACTGCTACCATTAACGACGTTAGAAAAGCAAACCACGCTCAGCGTAACACTTGTCCGGGATCGAGTTTTTGTTAATGCTGTATTTATTAATGTGATCGTGATATTCAATGATGTTATCGGTAAGAAAGCAGCCTGCCTCGGGCCCATAAAAGGCAGCTATTAATTCATCTTTCTTTCCCTGATGAACATACATACAAATATAGATTCTGATTACTAAATGCATACAGTGAGTGATTTTGTTACAGGATAGTGATCAACTACTATACTTGAATAATAACAAAGGGGCGTTGTATAAAAGATAAGCTTTTAATATAAACAAGTTGAATATGTAAAATAAATAATAAATTAATAACATAAGATGATTCTCGATCAATCAATCAAGCATAGCTTGTAGAAATAACTGAACAAATAACGTACCATACATAATACCACACTCATACAGATGTCCAAGCTTTTAGGAAACACTTGATCCGTACATAGCTGGACTAACTCAAAATCGACCTCTTCTCGGTCTTAATCAACTTGTCTATACATAGACCACCATATTAACTTCTTAAGTTAGAATTGGATTCCACTATTGAATCCACTTGCTAGGCTGATCGAATGATGATGTTCGGTAAGAGTACAATGCATATAAAGGTTCACAAGTAGAGGGGATATGCGCTGTAGAGATGCGCGGCAGAAAGGATGAAAAGGAAAGGGGTAGCCACACGGAAAAGAGGACATTGGCATATTTCATAAATGTTCTGTAGTAGGGAGGAGAACGAAGATACTACACTGAACCGCAAAAAGGCACTTTCGGTTCAAGACAGATTTTAGAAAAGAAATGGGAATATAGTGGTACTGTACATCAACTATTTGTAGACTTCAAAAAAGCATATGATTCAATTAAGAGGGAGAAGTTAGATAGTATCCTGCTGGAGTTCGGAATTCCTAAAAAGTTAGTTAGACTTATACGAATGTGTATAAATGGAACAAAGAGTAGGGTGCGTGTAGGCAAACAGTTTTCAGACACTTTTGGAATCCAGAATGGGTTGAAGCAAGGAGATGCACTATCTCTTCTACTATTTAATTTTTGTACTAGAGCATGCCATTAAGTCTTTAGAGAATGAGGAAGGCTTACAAGTGAATGGTATTAATAGGCTGTTAGTTTATGCTGATGATGTAGTACTACTGGCCGATAGCGAGGAGATACTAAAGGCCAACACGCACACACTATTGAGTAACACTAAGAAATTAGGACTGGAAGTAAATATCAATAAAACTAAATATATGGTCACACGTAGAAATGTATTATATAATGGAAATGGACAGCGAATGACAAATGAGGGAAATTTTGAGGAAGTGGCTGAATTCAAATACCTAGGAACAATAATCACAAATAGGAATGAGATGCACAAAGAAATTAAACATAGGCTCAATTCTGGAAATGCATGCTATTATGCATTGCAGAGACTTTTGATGTCCCAACTCCTTTCAAAAACGTTAAGCTGAAAATATATAAAACTATTATTCTACCAGTTATATTATATGGGTGCGAAACATGGACTCTTACTTTAAGGGAGGAAAGGAGATTACGAGTATTTGAGAATAAAGTTCTTAGGACAATTTTTGGACCAAAGAGAGATGAACAGATAGGTGAATGGTGAAGACTACATAACAAGAACTACATGGTCTTTATAGGAAGCCAGATATAATAAGAACAGTTAAGTCTCGTAGACTGCGATGGGCAGGACATGTTGCCCGTATGGAGATTGAAAGACGTGCATGGAAGCTTCTTGTAGGAAAGCCAGAAGGTAAACGCCCAGTTGGTAGACATAGAATGAGGTGGGAGAACAACATTAACTATGATTTGAGGGAAGTAGATTATACAGGGAATGATTGGAAAGCATTAGCTCAGGATAGTGATGTATGGAGAGCTTGTGTCCGCGCGGCCATGAACCTACGGGTTCGATAGTGCCAGTGAGTAAGTAAGTAAGCCTAAAGTAAAATACAAATAAACTAAAGATCTATGCTAAAGACATACTTCCTTTTTCCGTATCTCCCCAATTTTAGGATCTCGATTTCTTCTTGTCCATGCTTATTTCTTACAAGATTAATCACGAGGTGACATTATTTTCTTTCTCTTACAAAACGCGCGTGAGATGCTGTGACGAATTAATGACGTATCGCGTATAAGGGTGATATTGTAATCCAGCTCTTACACAACTTTTATTAGTAAGGAAATTATAAACGTGATCTATATAAGGCTTATACAACTAAACAGCTGATGAAACCTGTATAAGCGATTTTTATTAGTAATACTGTAAGTGTAGAAAAATTAGCAACAAACATAAAAAAACATGGTTTGGACATTTAAAAAGAATGGAAAAGGAAAGACTGCTTCAAAGGCTGTTAAATCTCAAGATACAAAGAAAGCGACCACGAGTAAGATGGATTAACTATGTGAAGAAAAGTCTACAAGACAGAGAATACGACTGGGAAGAATTAACAAGAAACAAAGCATGGGAAGGTAGAGATGGTTGGAGGTTTATTTCGGATTGACCTTCCGAAAGGAGACACGATAAGAGGATGATGATGAGTGTTTTTTTTCAAAGATACATTGAATGATACCCCTATCGTATTTTATTTTAAATAATTATAATTTGTGTTTTTGATGATGGATGAGTTTTTTTTCAAAGATACATTGAATAATGTCCCTATTGTGTTTTATTTTAAATTATTATAATTTGTGTTTTTTTAAATTGACTTGTAAAATTATTATAAAATATGTCACACTAATAATAATGGGGTGATATTATTCTTGACATATTTTAATTTGTAACACAGTGGAAATTAAAAATAGAATCGCACAAACAAAACAAGCAATAAATGCTTTAAACTCTGTTTGGTGGAGCAAAAATATTACAAAAAATAGAAAATTACAAATATATCAAACCATAATTCAGAGCTTTTTAACATATGCTGCTGAAGTCTGGCAAATTCCTACCAGGGAAATGAAAAGAATTTTAAGTACAGAAATGGATGTTTTAAGAAGATCAGCTGGAAAATCTAGAATGGATAGAATACGAAATAAAGAAATAAGGGAAATTATGGATGTACAAGAGGAGCCGGACATCATAGATATCATAGGCATTATAGAAAAGAAAATATTGCAGTGGTATGGTCATGTCAAAAGAATGCCAGAGCAAAGATTACCAAACATTGTTATAGAATGGATCCCAATGGAAAGGAGGAAGGGAGGAAGACCGAAAAAACTTGGATAGAAGGGGTACAAGCAGCTATGAATATCAGAAGAATGGAGGACGATCAATGGATGGACAGAGAGGAATGGCGTTTGGTTTCCGGAAGACGGCGGCAGCTGCCATGATACCGGATGATGATGATGATGATATTTTAATTTGTAATAAAAGGTATTCAGTGTGCATTGTGTAGTTTAATTTTGAAATATGTTATAACTTAAAAAAAAAAAAAAAGTGGCGCGTTGCTTTCTCAGTAATGGCAAGTGAATGTAACTGAGACCAGCATAAAACCGTGACTTGTAACGTTTAAACATGAAACATGAATAATGTAACGAAATAACGAGTAACGAAAACCAGAATGAAGTTGTCACTGTTATAAAAGTTGAGTAACGTTGGATATTAGTTTTAACCGTTACTTTTCACAGTTACTTTTGTGTAGCAGGGACAGCTGTAACAGTTACAGGAAAGTAACCGTTTGGCACACCTCTAATACACAATGCAATAATACATTCTGTGGAAGTGGTGCGTAAATTGAAAATAGATCAAATAATGACCACTGCGGTACCCGAAACACGTAAAAGTGCAATGGGTGGTGATAGAACACACACACACACATACAATGCATTAGTATAATCTTAGTTACAACAGAGTACCCAATTTATCCTTACGGGGCGCCAGATTATCCCATAAATTGTGAACTGATCTGATGTTGCTACACTAACTGAAATGAGTACATGATAATATATGATACAAGGACTCAGTAATGAGTGAATAAATATATAAAATATCCCAGTCTGATAGCGCAATATACATTAAATAAATACATACATAAGTAGGTAAGTAGCACTCGAAAGAGCATTAAGTTTTCGGTTTTGAATGTTCTGTTTTATTGATTTGTCTTTTATCAGTTCGTTCAACGATCCCGTCCATCTTCTACTTTGTTTGTACCGTAATGGTATCGCTCGCATTTTAGTTCACATATCTTGCATTCATACGAGTCACTCGGTTGGCGGAATTTCGTATTTTTGCACATTTTATGGTGGTATCCATGTATTCCCAGGCCTATAATTTCGTGTCATTGTGGTTGGTTGTTTCCGGTCCACTCCTTGTTCACCATGGCGTCTGAGGCCTGGCAACACATGGATACCACCGTAAAATGTGAAAAAATATCGAAATTCTTCGTCGATACATTAACATGTTGGCTAACATGACGCTAGAAGTTACTTGTTCTCTGTTGGAATATTCACAAGTGGACTCCTGGCATAAGAATATCCGGATCCACATTGCTTATACTATGATTTTTAGGTTTTTTTAGGGCACCGAATGGTGCACATTTTTGAAAAAGGGCAAAACAAATCCATTTTTGTTTATTTGCTTTTTAGTACTATGATTCTTTGGATTATTTTTCATGTATTTTTCTTTTATTGTAGAGGCAAATTGTGTCTGTGACGTAAGAGTTTAAATACCCCTGCATTACTACTTAAACTTTAATGTTTTTTTTTCCGTTCTCATTTTTTAAACATTTTTCAAAACTTAAAATGCTCCTAGCGATGCAATTTTTATTCTATCAAAATGAAATTTTGTGGTTACACTCCCCAACATATGCTAACTGAAATTTGCTATGCAGTTACTAGTCTAAGACACATGTGTTCTTTTATATTGAGATGGAAATGCACGAAAGTGGATAAAAAATAAATTGTATATATATATATATATATGTAAGCCTATATATATATATATATATATATATATATATATATATATATATATGATATGAAAAGAACAATGAATGCTTGAGTCGGGATTTGAACCCGAGTCTCTAAACTCGGTACGTTTAGCGCTCTAACCAACTGAGCTACTCAAGAATTCCAACACAAACATACATTTTTCTTATATATGTAGTACTCTCAATTCACGCAAGAGGTAGTGGGAATTCGTTCCAACACCATCTAGTGGCTAACATAACAGTTAAGCAATTTTTTAAAGAGAATATTTACTTTATAGCAGTAACGCTTGTATATTTAAATGTTATAACTATATTTTTGACATTTGGCAATGAAGGTAAATATGATGTGAAAAGAAAAATGAATGCTTGAGTCGGGATTTGAACCCGAGTCTCTAAACTCGGTACGTTTAGCGCTCTAACCAACTAAGCTACTCAATAATTCCAACACAAACATACATTTTTCTTATATATGTAGTATTCTCAATTCACGCAAGAGGTAGTGGGATATATAGTCCACCGCTATGATCTCGAGGTAACGTGCAGCCTTGTCAAGCAGCGGGCCCTGGTTCGATCCCCGCTAGGGACAAGTTTCCTGGGTGAAGTTTTTTCAGGGTTTTCCTCACCTGTAAGACAAATGTCAGGATACTTTAAGGCCCAAACTGTCCCGCAACATCATCTGACCATCATTATCATCAATATCATATTCACCTCATTAGATTAAGTTTAGGTTTAAGGCCTCTCCTGGCGCATCATTACCTATCGTCATAACCCATCATATCAATGGGGAAGCGTAACCCCGCCTTCCAGGCGCCCCAAAACTCAGAAGTGGGTTACAATACGCCAATGCCAGGAGAGAATACCTGAAATGTCGAATGGCAAACAGGTGCGCATTAAACAATATATATATATATATATATATATAAGTCGGCCGCGGTGGACTAGTGGTTACGCTCCTTGCCTCTGGTCCCAAGGGTCGCGGGTTCAAACCTGGTCGGGGTCGATGGATTTTTTAGGACGGAAAAATCCAAGGAGCAAGTCCTCCGGGAGGGACTTTAAGCCGTGGGTCCCGAGTCTGAAGATTTTCAGGCTCCTAAAAAATCCTTAAGCCTGAATGAAAAGGCATCTAAGCAAAATTTACCGAATTTTCCCGTCCTAGTACTACCTTGGTTTCATAGATGTCAGTATGAGGCGGAACGCTGGCCACGTACCACCCAAAATGACATCTATACGAAAACAAGTGTATCTAAATTAGTATGGTTCAAATTCTTCCCTGTAGGGGGAGAGTGCCTAAAATCTCTGTAAAGGGAAAACATAGGCTTACAATACTCTATATATTTATATATATATATATATATATATATATATATATATATATATATACATTCAATTAAAAATAAGCAGTATCCTCCCCTTGTGATTTTTTGTTTGCTTAGCAAATATGTTTAAGGTATTATAAAGACCCTTAATCTCAAATTTCACGAGAGAACATTTAAAAATGCATCGTAAGGAGCATTTTTTAGAAAATATTAAAAAATAGATATAAAAAATCATTATTCCTAAACTATTCTACTTATAAACACCAAACTCTACAGAAACACATCTATAAGCACATAATGCATGTTATAAAACTTTCAAAACAATCAGATGAAAAAAAAATAAATAAATTCACCAGTCGGTCATCTTAAATGACAAATCATAATTATTTTTTCTGACCTGGAACTATCTAGCATAGGGTATATATACAATCTCTGGTCACTAGTTACATTCAAGAACAATAATTTGTATTTTTACTGTATTTTAATAATGTTAGAACATCATTTCCCTAAGAATCCTCTATAAAATACTATCAAATACATTACTTTTACCAGCTATATACATCAGCTTAAATTATAGGCAAGGATATATGTCGCCTATAAAATCAGTCATAAAAATATTATGACTACCTTAAACGTATAACATATCTATTTGAAACACAAGAGATGATGAAATGAGCAGTAAATATAATATTGTGATCTGCTTATGCACAACGTCATTTTCAAATTGTAATACATTTATGTAACTTACATTGGTTGTCCATATGGCTGTAGAGAACACAATAAACTATTAACCGTGACCTCACAAGCGGATATTCCAAGGACACTGATGTCTTATGCGCTGGTGCAAGTCAATGGCCTACATTCTGCCGAGTACTATATTACAGCTATAGGTGGAGACATCTACTTACCTGTAAAAGAACAAACATTTTATATAAACAATTAATATATGTATATATAGTGGAAGGGGGCAACGCCGTAGCGTAGTGGTTAAGGCACTGAGCTACAAGCCGGAGGGTCGAGGGTTCAAGTCCCGTTGGGGTCAGGATTTTTAAACTGCACCCAAACCCTCTGGCGGCACTATGGCCCTGGGGTCGACTCAGCCTCTAACTTAAATGAGTACCAGACGCTTGTTCTGGGGTAAAGGCGGCCGTCACGCAGGGCTGACAACCCGGCTGACATAAAGTGCCGATTGTCTAGAAAAAGTGGGAGCTTTAACCTCCTACTACCCCAAGGGCCTCCTGAGGCCTGTTGTGGGATCACTTTTACTTTACTTTATATATAGTGGAAAGCAACGGGAAGCTACCACACCTACAATTCCCTAGTAAAGCTGCAAAGCATAGCATGAAAATGCTATGATTGCAGTGAAAGACCTGCCCTCGGGCAGAATTACTATATATATATATATATTATAATTAAATGTTTAACACTGAGCAATGGCAAGCTTAGTATGGCATGATAAGAAAAATAAATGCCTGGACGGGATTCGAACCCGAAACTCTGAGTCTGTACATCAGCGTGTTAATAATTGAGAATATAATACATATATAAACAAATAAGTGTTTAAATTGGATTCGCCGGGTGGTGTAATGGATAACACGCTGAGGTACAGACTCAGAGTTCCGGGTTCGAGTCCCGTCCAGGCATTTATTTTTCTTATCATGCCATATATATATATATATATATATATATACATACATATATATATTGTATATAAATGGATTCTTCCGAGCACAAGTTGACCAAGTACAGTACCGTATTTTACGGACTATAAGACGCACCTTAATTTTTAAGCAATGAAAAAAAAACACTTTTACCATTTTTATTTTTAGATTCCAAAGCCAGTCTAAAAAATCTTAGTTTATAAAACTTTTGATCTTTAAAATCCCTGAAAATCGTCACCTGAACTTTCTTCTTTTTCTTCTTCTTATTATTTACTTCTTCTTCTTCGTCTATCATATATATGATGGTCTTCACTGCTTTCGCAAGCGTTACTTACGCCGCACTTCTTGAAAAATGTAACAATGACTTCTCTCACTCTAGACCACGACTTTTTTTATCGATTGACACACTTGTTTGATTGTATGTCGTTTTAAAGCTCCTTTCGGCGTGGATTCATGTTGGGTTTCATCCATTATCCATTTGTTCAAGTTCACTGGTACCGTAGACTGCATTAGCGCATCATAGGCTAGGCAGTGTTCTGGGTTTGTGATGGCGGAGCTAGAAGGAGACATTGTTAGTCAGCTTGTGATTCCCCGCAACTCATGTCGTCGTATCGGTGCACTGCTGCTGTCAGTTGAATCCAATGTTGTCATATAGAGATAGGTTTCCTGCGGCATACGAATATATGGCCATTTTTAAGACTGGCGGTAATTTTAAATCAAACACTGGACATTTTTGTATTAAATTCGAGTATAAGACGCATCTGAATTTTGGAGGCAATTTTTCAAGAAAAAAGTATGTCTTATAGTCCGTAAAATACGGTATGTAATATTTAATGAAACGAATGTTTAAAACTTATTAATCCATAACAATTATTTATAGTGTTTATTTCAAAACTGTATTTACAATTAGAGTTCCGCACCGTAGCCGAGCGATTGAAGGCATCGTGTCCTGGTGCAGAGTTACGGAACATGCGTCTGGTTCGAGTCCCATTGGGACTCTCATAGAGTTTTCGGAACGTATGAGACCGGTGCGGTGCCTATCATTGCGAGGAATTTGGATAAACTAAAATAGGTAGCAGCTATAATGCTTGGGAACCCGACATGCTAACCACATGTGTCCTATTTCCTGACGAGATGATCATGCACCTCTGTGATTAAAACTCGTGGAAGTGAGGCCAGCAGTGGCTGGTGGGACTTTCTAAATCTGTTTGCTTCATGGAGATGGTTACCCTATTTGCAACAAAAATTTAATATATAAATAAAACTATGATCCAGGTGAAATATATTTATTATTTTTTAACATAAGTTTATTTTCAAATATGGTTCAGAAACTTGACAAATCACCACTAGAAAAAAAGAGAATAATTATGTACAGAAACGAATGTTTTGAGAAGACCAGCGGGAAAATCCCAAATAAAAAAGGAGTTAAAAGAAATCATGGGAATGCAAGATTAACAAGATATTCTATTCCATAGTAATTGTGCTCGAGAGCAGGTCTTTTACCGTAATCATTGCATTTTCATGCTAGGCTTTGCAGCTTTACTAGGGAATTATAGGTGTGGTAGCTTCCCGTTGCTTTCCACACCGGTGAAGGATAATGATACTATTTATGATGGCCGGATGAGTTTGAGGAGCTCTGGGCCCTATGTTTCCTGATATTTGTCTTACAGGTGAGGAAAAAACCCGAAAAAACCTCACCCAGGAGCCTGTCCCGACCGGGAATCGAACCTGGGCCCGCTGCGTGACAAGGCAGCACGCTAGCACGAGACCAAAGTTTACATATAATAGAAAATATTTCCAGTTTAGTGCAGAAATCTGGTGCACAATCTAACGATTAAAAACTGTACAGTACCACCCCTACTTATACCGAAATTAAACATTTTACAAGTAAATTAATTTAATTAAATTTATAATTAATATTTTAAGTCCTGTCAGGTATCGAAACCATACCTGCTAGTCTCGAAGAGGCATGGTACCACCTGAGCCCGCACGTTTAACGATCACATTGAAGTGTGTAGACGAGAGTATTATTCGCTGCAAGCTACGAACAATAAAACCCTCTTTTGCCTGTCGTGTTTGGTTGGTGAAGGGTAATCCCCGTTCCATAGTAATTTATTCTTGCAGGTGTAACAAGGGCTTGGCATTGCGTAAAGGAAAGAGGATGTATAGAATAAAAACACTTAAGGAATGTAATGAGATTATCAGAATAGTGAAAAATACAAGCTGTTTCAGTGATGAACATTTTTCCAGGAAGCATATTTGACTTAAATAACTTCTTGTTCTTCGGCTTTCCCCCACTTATAGGTTTGCCGACTTCAGTTTCCATTTATCTCTATCATTCCAATCTCCCTCTTCCAAATTCCTATCATCCATTATAGTTCTGACGTAGGATTTCCATTTCGATCTTGGTCTGCCACGTTTATTTCTTCCAAGGGGTGACCACTGGTATATTTTTTTGGCCATCTTTCATTTTCCATTCTTTGTACATGGCCATACCATTTAAGCGTTTGATTTTCAATCCTCTTAACAACAGATGTGGTGACATTCATTTCTCTCCACAGGAATTCGTTTCTTATTTATTCCTGTCTTGTTTTTTGGAGGCTTCTTCTAAAATAATAAAATTCAACTGTTCTAATTTTATTCTTTTGTAATTACGTGAAAGACCAAGTTTCACTTCCATATGACAAAAATATTCTGTATTATGCTCTTATAAATTTTCATTTTAGTTTCCTTTGTAATATTTTTGTTCCAAATTATTCCATGTAATGTCTTAATTGCATTTTTTGCCATTGCAATTTTAGTCTGTACATCTCTCTCACAGGTACCTAAACTTGTAATTATTGACCCACTCCTCTCACAGGTACCTAAACTTGTAATTATTGACCCAAGATATTTAAACAAATTCACATTTTCTTATTTTCCCTGTTTCGAGTATGAGGTCATCCACCTCTTTTCCCAAACACATAAATTCTGTTTTCTGTAAATCTATATTCAGATCCCCATTTTTTATATTCTTCCATTAGTTTATTTATCATATATTTAATATCATCTTCATCCCCTGCAAAAATTATTTGATCATCTGCAAACAACAATGAATGCAGTACTTTTCCTCCTATAGGAATACCCACTTCAGAACATTTTTTATACCACAAGTCAAATAAATGTTAAAAAGAATTTGTGACAAACTGCATCCCTGCTTAAGGCCTTTATTCACTGTGAATTCCTCTGTTAAATTATTCTGTACTTAAATAACTGATGGCCCAAATATTGAAAAAAGTCCATGAAATCTACGAAAAAATCGAAATAATGATATGTGCAGTCTGCTTATTCAAGTGAAGGTTATATATAATACTACTTGCGAGATTACATGGCATTGCCAGAAACAGATTACTGCTGTTATATTCCCCACGGACCAATCATACAATGACAAACTACCAATGAATTGCAGAAAATTAGAAGATCTGGAAAAATTCTTCCTTATATTCCGAATAGAAAGAAATCATTCTACGATGTGAGGTGGCCTACAACTGCTCGACACGATGAAGATCAGTCGTGTGTGAATTACTTCGCTGGTTGTTTAGTTTCATTATATTGTAAAATTTTGTCTTGGTATTTGCTTTTTTACTTTTGTATTGTTAACTAAACAAAAATACGTTTACTTGTTTTTAATTTTAGAAGATATTTTAAAACCCAGGTAATCCTAATATACTTTTAGATGAATGAAATATCTCGACGTAAATTTCGTGCCACAACAAAAGTATAATCTTGTATTTCATTATTGTCGAGGCTTTAATGTTTTATTTCAGAATGATTGTGGATTGCAACATTGTAAGAACTGTACCGAAATCACTTTTTCGGTACGTGAAAACTACGTATCAACTACGTCATCGTGACTTCCCTCTACAGTGATGTTATAGAACATTGCCAAATTCCTGCCTTCGTTGTCCTCTCTTCTACGTACCTCCCCCTTCCTTCTTTATGCGCTGCGTGTGACTGCGCATTTTCCCCTTGTTTATCGAAAGCCTCAAATAAGCTGTACAAGTTAGTATCAAGGTCATCATCAACCTTTGGGATCGTCCGTGGACACGTCGACTGTAGTCTCGAGAGAGCTGTTTGGTTTTCTGCAGTCCCATAAGCCAGGGTAGGGCAACCAAGGACTGTGAACCATAGCCCTTGGCTCGACTGGATTGTTGTGTGTGTTGTGTGTATGTGTGTATGTATGTATGTATGTATGTATGTATGTATGTATGTATGTATGTATGTATGTATGTATGTATGTATTAGAAATGGCAATTTATTGCCTTTTTTTTCAGAATTAAGAGAAAATCATATGCATTTACATTGCGCACGGGAGGCCGGCTTGGCCTTACGTGCAATTATTTTTCCATGAATAAAAAATAAAACAATAATATAACAAATACCTAAACTACCCCTGTATCAAACAACAATAAACAGGCTACATATAGTAAAATCAGATGTCTGCACTAAATCAAAATAATACATATCTAACATTCATCCACATTCACTTAACATTAATATTAAAAAAAAATGCTAGAAAACAAATAAGAAAGAAAAAAGCAGCACACACAA